>JBAKBP010003793.1:0-146554 GCA_037953745.1 Lithodes maja | reverse complement strand
CCCTAGCTCCTAGGGCTATTTAGCGCTTAACAGGTTAATAGACAACTATAAGAAACAGTTCTGCAGTGTGATCCGACAATTGTTGGTGTTTGTTTCCCAGCTTGTGTTTTGCTGTCTGTTGGCGGTAGCTTCTGCTGCCCCACAGTATAACATCGCCACCCCCGTCCCTGCACCAACCTAAAACGCCCCCGTCCCGGCCTCCTACAGCGCCCCCGTTGTCGCCATCCTGAGGGACGACTGGCAGGGACGAGACGCCTATGGAAACTACGGCTTTGCCTTCGAAACTGCCGAGCATCAGCTGACAGGAGCAAGGCGCCCCTCAGGGAGATACCGGCGCCATAGCCATGCGGGGAGGATGGTCGTAAGTAGCTAGAGGTTTATTTCGTCTTATTATCTAATATATATTTTATCATTATTGTTTTGTATATCTGAATGCTAAGCAACTTACGTTGCCTAAAAGAGACACAGATTAGTTTCAACTATATTCACATGCCAATGTTAAAACAATCAATATTTTATGAGCATGTTTGATATTTGTGTTTCATTAGGAAATGAAGCCCTGTCGATTATGTACCGAATTAATCAAATATAAGTATATGCCACATACTCTTACAAAACGAAATTGTCTCTTCGATAAGTGACATACTTCTTCCTGGCTTGGTAAGGTGAGGAAAATAATATGTTTATTTCACCCCCAGCTTTACCTTCCCCGACGGAACCCCTGGCGTGTTCAACTTCGTTGCCGACGGTTCCGGCTACCGGGTGGAGTATGACCTGCTGCCCATGCCCGCCCACGCCCTGGAGCAGATCGAGAAGGCTCGCCTGGAGGACCAAGCTGCAGCATCATGCAACCGATACTCAAACCCTGCCCCGCCCCTTCCAACCAGTACAACGTTCCTGCCCCAGCCCCCGCCCCTGCCCCTGTCAACCAGTGCACAGCCACTGCCCCTGTTAACCAGTACTCAGCCACTGCCCCTATTAAACAGTACTCAGCCCCTACCCCTGTCAACCAATACACAGCTCCCGCCCCTGCCCCTGTTAACCCGTACTCAGCCCCTTCCAACCAGTACAACGTTCCTGCACTAGCCCCCGCCCCTACCCCTGTTAACCAGTACTCAGCCCCTGCCCCTGTTAACCAATACACAGCCCCTGCCCCTGCACCTGTTAACCAGTACTCAGCCCCTGGCCCTGTTTACCAGTACACAGCCCCCTCCAACCAGAATATATTTCCTTCACTCCCTGCCCCCCAGCATAACTATATTATCTTTCCACAATAGCGTGTTATACTGAGAGCGAGCGAGAAATGTTCAAATACGTGCAAACTGTTGTTACTGTTAATGAAAGTTATATATTTTGTACCGCGATAATCAATAAAGATTGTTTTTAAGAACATTACTTATTACAACATTTTTAAGCTCATGTAGCGAAATGTAGATTCCCTTCTCGCTATTCTTACTATGTTCTTTTTCCCAGACGAGATTGTGTGCATATAAACGTAACACAGGTAGGCCTGGGTGTGGTATATTGGTCTTACTACTGGACTTGTAATCTCATGGTCCCGGGTTCAAATCCCGATGTGTGAAGGGGAAGATATTATTGGGATGGAATTTGTACTGTGCTTGGTTTCAGCAAAGATATTATACATATTCACTATCCTTGGTTTCAGTACATTATTACAAGCCCACTGACACGCCACAACAAATTTCCTCGCTGCTTCCAACATACATTAGAATTGTATGAATATTTCCATATTCAAAATATGATATTGGGAAGCAGTGCCTATTGAGTGATAAGCTCAACTACTGGCGTTTGAGGGATAGTTGTCCAAGATTGTACGATGAGACTGAGACAGTGAGAGACAGTGACGATGCGGCTTCGAGACGTCGAACCTACAATAGGCCAATGAGAGACAACCACCTAGTCAGTTGCAACATTCACCTGTCTCATAGCTTCACTTGCAATCTAGAGTAGGACCTCCTAGCTTTATCGTGTGGAGCGATTGAATTTACAAGCTATAACCCTATGTCTGGAGGTATAGTTGGAACATAGAAAATTAAAAAATCAAACACACATATATATATATATATATATATATATATATATATATATATATACATATACAGTATATATATATATACTGTATATATATATTATATATGTATATATATATATATATATATATATACAGTATATATACCGGTATTTTTTTTTTTTTTTTTTTTCTATGTGATTGAGGGAGGCAAAAGGCATAACTGCCTATAGCGAGTGCCTCCCCCATAGTTGAAAGAGTGACAGGGCCAAAATCAAGGGACGTTCGAGCCAAAATGCCTGGACACACGGAGTTTGAAGCAATTTAAGTCATAGGAAGAGGGAAAGACTGATTTTGGGAGAGAGTTCCAGAGCTCAGATGTAGAGTAGAAGAAAGTTTGAGAGTAACGTTTCACTCTTGGGTTGGAGAGTTGCACAGAGTAGGGGTGGGATTGAGTTGCAAGACGGGTACCACGTGCCCTACGTAAAGGAGGTGGTATGCACTGGGATAGCTCTGAGGAACACTGATTATTATAGTAGCGATAGAATAGCGAGAGAGATGCAACATTGCGGCGAAGAGAGAGAGATTGCAGAGAGTTGGTGAGTGGACGGGAGTTAATGATACGAAAGGCCTTCCTTTCAACTTTGTCTAGGAGAGCGGTGTGAGAGGAACCTCCCCACACATGTGAACAATACTCAATACAAGGGCGCACTATGCCCCTGTACAGAGCAAGAAGCTGTGCAGGGGAAAAGAACCCCCTAAGGCGGTTGAGCACACCCAGCTTCTGGGAGGCTGCCTTAGCAAGACTGGTAATATGGTCCTTCCAAATGAGAGCAGAAGAAAAAGAGACACCAAGAATATTGAGAGAAGATGAAGGGTTGATTTTTGTATTGTTGAAGAATAAGGGATAGTCCGCTGGGAGATCCTGACGGGTAGATAGATGGAGAAATTGGGTTTTGGAAGCATTCAAATTAACAAGGTTTTCTCTGCCCCAATTGGAAATAGTATTTAGATCAGAATTTAAGAGTTCTATGGCTTCATTACGTTTGTCGTTGAGGGATTGCTGGCTGGGACGTTCTGAAAAACTAATGGAGTAGTGTAAGGTTGAGTCGTCTGCGTATGAATGGATGGGAATTAAGGTACAGTTAAGGAGATCATTTATAAAAATTAGAAAGAGAATAGGAGATAGGACAGAGCCCTGAGGAACACCGGAGTTTATAGGGTGAGGAAGTGAACAATGGCCGTCCACAACCGCAGCTATGGAACGGCCGGAAAGGAAATTAGAGACAAAGGCACAGATGGAGGGATAGAAACCGAAGGAGGGTAGTTTAGAAATTAAAGATTTATGCCAGACTCTATCGAAGGCTTTCGATATGTCTAGTGCAATAGAAAAAGTCTCACCGAAGTCCCGAAAGGAGGATGACCAAGAGTTAGTAAGATATGAAAGAAGATCACCAGTAGAGCGACCCTTAAGGAAGCCATACTGGCGATCTGAGAGCAGATTATAAGAAGAGAAATGCTTAAGAAATTTGGAAGCAAGAATAGTTTCAAAAACTTTAGAAAGACAAGAGATAAGAGCAATTGGACGATAGTTGGAGGGTTGAGAGCGGTCACCCTTCTTTGGGACAGGTTGAATGTGAGCAAACTTCCAGCATGAAGGGAAGACGTTAGAGGATAGACAGAGACGAAAGAGTTTGCCTAGGCAGGGAGTCAGCACGGAAGCACAGTTTTTGAGAACAACAGGAGGAACACCGTCCGGACCGTACGCCTTATTAGTGTTAAGCCCAGAGAGGGTAGAAAGTACATCTTTAGAAGAGATTAGGATATTAGGTATAAGTAAGAGAGAGGAGGGCGGAGAGGGAGGAATAGCACCGGAATCATCCAAGGTGGAGTTTCTAGCAAAAGTTTGAGCGAAGAGTTTAGCTTTGTCAGAGGAAGAAGTGATGGTTGTGCCATCAGAGTGGGAAAGGGGAGGGAAAGACGAGGAAGAGAAATTGTTGGAGAGGTTTTTGGCTAGATGCCAGAAAGCTTGGGAAGAGCTAGAGTTGGATAGTTCAGTGCATTTATTATTGATGAAAGAGTGTTTGGCAAGTCGAAGAACAGATTTGGCTTGATTCCGGGCAGAAACATATGAAGAATGAGAGTCTTGAGTTTTAAGGCGTCGGTACCGTTTGAATGCTTCCTCCTTATTGCGGACAGCAGTAGAACAGGCGTGAGTAAACCAAGATTTTTTAGCATTAGTCTGAGAGAAAGAGAATGGAATGTATGCTTCCATGCCCGATAGGATTACCTCGGTAATGCGTTCAGCACTCTCCGAGGGTCCTCGGCCATGGAAGCAGAAATCATTCCATGGGAAATCAAAGAAGTACTGCCGAAGAGCCTCCCAGTCGGCAGCGCCAAAGTGCCACAAGCGCCGCCGGCTAGGAGGATCGGGTGGCTGTACTGGAGAGATAGGACAGGTGACAGAGATTAGTTTATGGTCGGAGGAGCCCAAAGGAGAGAAAAGATCGACAGTATAAGAAGAAGGGTTAGAAGTTAGAAACAGGTCAAGAATGTTGGGCCGATCTCCGATGCGATCCGGGATACGGGTGGGTTGCTGAACTAACTGCTCTAGGTCATTTAGGATAGAAAAGATGTAGGCTTGTTCACCAGGTGGATCAGTAGTGTGAGAGGAGAGCCATTGGCGGTGGTGAACGTTGAAATCTCCTAAGATGGAGATTTCTGAGAAAGGAGAAATGGATAGAATGTGTTCCACTGTAGAGTTTAGATAGTCAAAGAATTTAGGAAAGTTGGTAGAGTTAGGGGAAAGATAGACAGCACAGAAATATTTAGTAAGAGAATGACAGGAAAGTTTGAGCCATAAAGTTGAGAATTCAGAGGAGTCGAAATCGGGAACACGAGAGCAAGTGAGTTTGTTGTGCACATATGCACAACATCCGCCATTGGCTTTGAAACTAGGATAGAGAAAGTAGGAGGATACAGAGAAGGGGTTGCTGGATGTTGCTACAGACACCTGGGTTTCGGTGAGGAAGAGAAGATCAGGTTTGTAGGAGGAGAGATGGTGCTCAACAGAGTGAAAGTTAGAGGAAAGTCCGCGAATGTTGCAGAAATTAATAGAAAGAGTAACAGGCCGAGGTCCAGGTAATTGTGTGGGGTCGTCAGGGGATGGTCGGTCGGGTGAGGGGGCATTTATGGTCCCCCCCCCTGGGGACTCCGAGGCTGGTCTAAAATTCATCATTTTGTGATTTTTTAATTTTGGTGTGGAGGAATGAAGTGTGGTGGTGCATGTTTAGTGTAGTGAAATGGATAGGAGGAGGAGGTGTTTGTGAGAGCTAGCTGGATTGCTCTCAGTGTAAATGAGGCACAAAGAAAATCAGTAAGAGAGGCCAAGCAAATGAAACAGGAGTTCCAGCGACTCTTTATCACATGCCTATAACCTCACCTGGGTCTAGCCCTGATCGATTGGTGCCTACAATCTCCCCACCGAGAATATATATATATATATATATATATATATATATATATATATATATATATGTATATATATATATATATATGTATATATATATATATGTATATATATATATATGTATATGTATATATATATATGTATATATATATATGTATATGTATATATATATATGTATATATTGTTACGGCTGGATCGGCAATACATATTCGGGATTCTTGATCGTAGGACAGAAATGGCTTATGTGACAACGACACGCTCGATTCCAGTCCCAAATACTATATGCTCCAGACAACAAAAGCACCAACGCCCTACAGAGTTATCGTCTATGGTAACGAGGTACCTTAACTCGGCGAAAGTGTACAACAGGGGTAGGCTATGAGGCTAAACTCCCTCAGACATTTATAGGTTACGTTATTACTAAAGAAATGCAATACTCAAGAAACTACGTTAATATTAAGCCTCTAATAATGTAGAATAGAAGCAGGCTAAAGGTATGACAGTGAAATGCTAAATGACAAATGTACACGCCTACTTGAAAGCGCGTGCACTAGAATAACTGTCCCCTACTAACATGCACTAGCATGTAGCATACAAGATGTTCATGATCCAGTAGATACCTAATAATACACATGGAAGGAACATAAATAGTAGTCACTTATTGTAATAATGAATCTATACTTGGAATAACTAAAAGGTTGCAGGCAACAGTACTGCGCCGGTAGCCTACTACCGCATAGGCTACTTCGCTTCTCTCACTCTGTCTCCCCTCTGAGTCCGTATGCGCCCTACGCAACAGAACTCCGGACACAGCAGCAAAACGACAGTGCAGTTAATTGATACATGAAAGTATTAATAGTGTTGTCTTGTGTGTGAGTAATGTGTATTGTAAAGTGTTACATACATAAACTTAAAGAGAGCTGCAATGCATAGTAAAATAAAGATATCACCCACTCATCATCCCCATGTGTTCTAGCTAGCAGGCCAAGTCACAGGAACAACGAGTCCCAGCACCGAAAGCGAGAACCCAGGAAAAGACTGTAGAGAACACAAGGACAGATAAATTACGTTACTCTACTATACCGGCACTACGAGCGAGCTGTAGTCTCTGGTACTACACACGCTCCTGGCTCGGTAGGCAAATCAAGGCTAAGTCCTCACCCCTCTACAGACAACTCCTGGGCATGGTCGGGCTCTTACACATGGCACTAGTCTAGTCACAAATTGGATGATGAGCTGGGCATATAACTCGTGAACATGTAGAACGTTCACCAACTATCCTCATCAAGAAGATCGCTGTTCACATTAACCCCTTAAATCTAATACATGTAAATATATGCTTGTCCTAAGAGTAATACGAGAGGTGAGTGCTGAAACTCCTTTAGGACCTCAAGGGAAGGGTATGCATTTAAATAGAGAGAAGAATGAAATGAGAGTAATGTCGTCAGAGAGAAAGAGTGCAACCGTGAGAAATTGGGAGAGAGGGCAAGGGATGTTAGAATCTCAAAGGTTCTAGGCAACCTGGTCATGGAACACACAGCGAGCCTCCATGCAATATGCAGTACGACAACATGGGCAGCCCGGCAGCATATGCAGGCGGCAATGTACTACCAACCCTGTCGCACCTAGCTATAAGCGCAGGGCTGCCAACCGGTCCATACGTCTGGCAACCATTGCTACCCTCTCGCTCTGAAGTCTAACTCACTCTCTCTCTCTGAATTCCTATTATCTCATCTATCAACTTCTCTATTGATACTACATATTAAATGGAAGGTCTCGACATGGCTTAAAACAAAACCCACCACTGGTTAGCAAATGACGAGACCTTTGCAGAGATACAAAGAACATAGTTATACGTTGTCACACTCAATATAAGCAGCGAACACGGCACACGGCCACGCACCGTGTCGGCACACGGCACAGTGGAGTACCAAGGAGTACAATCAGGTTGCGTTGCCACGCACTGGGCGTCACAGCCCCCCCAAGATTTTAGATAATCGACCTTAGAAGCATTATCAAAATCTGACAGGCAACCAACCGACCTGCTACCCTTAGCTGCCACTAATTGCAAAAGGTGCACAACAACTGAAGTGTGAATTATACATAAAACACAATATCGCATGCATCATGCTACAACAATAAAGACTTACAAAACTAAAAAAAAAATTCTCGTTTATTTTATTGTTTTATAATCTTTTTGGACGGCGTTATGATAGCCTAATTTTACTCCTGCTCAACCCACACACCGTGCACGACTATCCTGGATCATCAAGGTAGACCGTGCAGTTAGGGATTTCGTCACAAATATCGTTCATCAGGTTCTGAAACGTGGCAGGTGCGTTCTTAAGCCCATAAGGCATTACGTTACATTGGTAGGTCTTGCCATCTACCACAAAACCACAAACTTGCTTAGCTCGGTCCGACAGGGGTACTTGCCAGTAGCCTTTTACAAGATCAATTTTAGTAAGGTACTTTGCATTCCCTATCTTGTCCACGCTGTCGTCAACTCGAGGCAAAGGGTAAGGGTTGGTAGTGGTCAAGCCATTTAGCCTACGAAAATCTATGCAGAACCGCACCTTGCCGTCAGGTTTTGGCTGCAACGTGACGGGTGATGTCCACTTCACATAACCTTCAGTGATCATCCCTCTCTCAACCATGTACTTTAACTCCTCCCGTAAAGCTGGCAACTTTACCGGGGGCACACGGTAGGGCACTGACTTGAAGGGCACATTATCACCGACGTCCACGTCGTGCGTTACCTGAGTAGTGAGACCTGGGTGTTCGGCGAAAACAGAGGGGTATGACCTGAACAGGCCTAGGACAGCAGCACCCTGGTGCTCAGGCAGGTGACTTACAGCTTGCCTAGCCTCTTGTTCAGTATTCCCCGCCCACTGTTCCGCGGAAATGACACAGTCCCAGCTATCCTCCTCAGCAGCATGACTGTCCCCACCTCCTTCTCCACCCTGGCCGCTGCAGGCCAGCACAGGGACAGTGAGAGGCTCTGAGGGGCGTCTCACATACTCTTTCATGAGGTTAACATGACATAACTGATGTTTTTTCCTACGGTCAGGTGTTGCAACGAGATAATCAAGGTCGGACAGTTTCTTAGCCACCACATACGGCCCAATAAACTTGGCAGAAAGGGGGTGTCCAGGCAAAGGTAAAAGCAACATTACCTCCTGACCCACCGAAAACTCCCGAAGCTTCACCTTGGCGTCATACTGGTGCTTCATGACCGCCTGTGCATTAACCAAGTTATTACCTGCCGCTGCCATGCAACCTATAAGTCTCTCCCGGCTCTCAAGGATATATTTAAGTACAGACCCCGGCTTCTCTTCGCCCTCCCAGATCTCTTTCACCATACTTAAAGGTCCTCTCACATTATGGCCAAAGACTAGTTGATTTGGACTGAACCCCAGGCTCTCTCCTGGGACTTCACGTGCAGCGAACAGAACATACGGCAGACCCAAATCCCAATCAGTGTCATGTTCTGCACAGTAACAGCGTAGCATACTCTTCAGGGTCGAGTGCCACCGCTCCAAGGCTCCCTGACTCTCGGGATGGTAGGCTGACGACACTACAGAACATATACCGTGCAACTGAAGGGTTTGCTTGAACAATTTGGATGTAAAATTGCTCCCCTGGTCTGACTGCACCTCACGTGGAAATCCATAACGGGAACAGAACAATAATAAGTTTTTAACAACTGCCTTTGCCGAGCCGTTTCTCATGGGGTATGCGTCCGGGTATCTCGTAGCCACATCCATGATTGTCAACAGGAATTTATTGCCACTACTAGTAGGCGGGAAAGGGCCAACCAAATCTACTACAACTTTGCTGAACGGAGGCCCGGTGACAGGTATGGGAAACAAAGGTGCCTTCGGGATTGTCTGGTTAGGCTTCCCCGTTGTCTGGCAGGTCGCACACCCAGCCACCCATGCACAGACATCAGCCTTGACCCCAGGCCACCAGAAAAACCTGCCCAATGCCGCCAATGTTTTTGTTACCCCCAAATGACCCGCCACCGGCACATCATGCGCCAGACACAATAAGGACTCTCTATACTTATTTGGAACAACCACCTGGTCTACTACCCTCGCACCGCCCTCCCACTTCGATTTGGGGTCTAGAAATCTGCGGTACAATATCCTGTTGAGCCTAAAGAAATCTCCCGGCTTCGCATCCCCATCTTCCTCCAACTCTATGGCACCATTGCTATAACGAGCTAGGCTAGCGTCTTGCAGCTGCTGCTCACTAATGTCCCTGGGCGTCAATGCATCAAGATGGTTTTGTAATAAGACATTACCCCGGCTAGTAGGCTCTACTGCCTTAGTGGCTCTCGCTACAGCTCTTGCCTCACGCGAAGTCTTACCCAACTCTGCCTTGTTACACACCATATCTGGGCCAGAGTCAACTCCCGTGTTTATTATAGGTCCAAGTACCGAATCACCGAGAAGTGCAGCAGAATCAATGTCCCTTTTCCTGCCCTTAGCAACCTTCTCCTGATCCTTCCTCCACTGTCCCCGAGGTTGAGTGCTAGGCTGTGCAGGAGCCGCAGAGCGAGATCGGGTTACCACACAGGCCATCTCATCCTGTTGGCACCTCCCAACCCATTCCCGATTCTCACCATCCACGTCGGCCGCCCTCTCGGCAACGACTAAGGGTGGAGTCCCGGAAGTGGGCACCGCAAAGTCGTTGCCGAGAAGAAGGTCGACGCCCTCAACTGGCAAACACTCAACGATCCCTACATCCAGCTCCCTGCACACCTCTCCCACTCTCAACTCCAACCTCACAAGTGGGTATGACCTCGTAGCATTTATACCCTGCACCACAACAACTCTGGCCGCATTTATCGGTTTCCCTGTGAAGTTCCTCAACAAAGTTTGCGAAGCCCCAGTATCCCTCAGCAAGTCAACCCTCCGTAGTTCGCTCCCCCAGCTCACAAACCCGTGTCCCCGATGGTTACAGAAAGTGTCCCGGACAGGTGTCGAGCCTTCCGTACGCTTCTTTACCGCGTGTGCCTCAGCTGCTGACAACCTACCCCGGGCAGTTGCTGCAGCCTTCAGAGACACACCGATACTGTGAACCAATGACACCGGCTTAGCGGGAGTGTTACTAGGGCACTCACGTGAATAATGGCCTAGCTTCTGACATTTGTAACATTTCACATCCCCAATGGACTTCTTCCCTTGTGCGGGCGAAGAAGGGGCCTGACCTTTAGTAAACGGGAGAGGCTTGTGTTTGTAGGTGTTATTAGGTGCAATGCTTTTAGTGTGGTTATGTGTGTCATAGGATTTGTTATTATCGAAAACTCTGGTGGGTGGGGTATAGCGCCCCTTCTGCCCTGACTCAGCCCTCTGAGCGGCACCGCAACCACGAATCAATGATAATCTGAAGTCTGCCATCTTGGCAGCCTCCTCTACTGTCTTGGGACATTTTTCCTTAATGTTCAGCGTTAGATCGGTTCCAGTACATTTGTAAAACTGTTCCAGATAGAAAAGTTGCTTAATTTCCTCAGCCGACTCTGCGTGCTCGGACCGAAACCAGTTATTACATGCATCTGTTAAGTCCCGTGCGTGCTCCATAAAACTGACGTCGCTCTTCTTATTCACGCCACGGAACTTCAATCTATAAGTTTCGGGTTGCAGTTCGTAGGCCCGGAGCACAGCCTCCTTCACCAGTCCATACACGACACTCTCGTCCAGTGACAGTGCATCGTAGGCTTTCAACCCCTTACCCACTAGACGTGATGAAACTAATGCTGCCCATTTAACCTCCGGCCAGTCATACTCACGACACTTCTTTTCGAAACGAGCAAAAAACTCAGTCACTGCTGTCTCATCAAATGCGGGTACTAACTTAATTAAATGCGAAAGTGAGTCTGTAACCCGGTGCCCACCACCGAGATGACGCCCCGTGGTCTCTACTCTAGACTTCTCGACATCCATTTCAGCCTGGTACCTGGTTGCATCCTGATTGGCTTGGATTCTAGCAACCTCTATGCGTTCTATACTAGCCTGTTGTATCTGAGTCTCCTGCAGCTTAATCCGTTCTATACTAGCCTGTTGTATCTGAGTCTCCTGCAGCTTAAACTTAGCTAGTTCTAGCTGAAATAACATCTCAGGAGACAGGCCTGGGGGGGGGAGAGCACAAAATGGGGGATCCACACCGAGACGTGTTTACGGGTAAGCCAGCTTGCCCTTGAGAACCCTCCTGCTGCATCGTGCTAAGACTCGCTGGCTGAGGGCCCAGCTCAGGGGTAGAGTGGAATGGAGGCTTGGAGGGAACCCCCCAAGACCCCACTCCACCCACCGCCCCATCGCCATCACCCAACAAACATGCCACCAAATTCTTCTTGGGCCAACTGTCAGGACAGTCCCGCCCCAAAACCGTGGCTAAACAGCGAAGACCGTAACAATCAATAGCCTGCAGGCGCTGTTCGGTCAAAGGTGTCTGCAAAAATGCCCGGGCATCCCTCTCTCCACTTATAACACTCCCCTCCCTAAACATCTGTTGTACTTGCTGGTTACTAGGCTGTACCGTGTTATCCTCCCCCGTAAATGATGAGTCATTAGACATAGTGCTGGTTATACAATTGCTGTTCATAAAAAAAAAGAAGTGCTTATTACTAATTGCAGTCTCGACTCACAAAATGTTAAAGATGCTTGAATGACTCTACTCTAGACACCCCTAACGAAACAATCTGCAAGTCCACCAATACAATAATGACACAATAAAAATTCCTCCAATATGCAAGAAAATTCTAGCCAGCTCTACTAGGTAGCATAGAATAGTTCTCCAAAAAACATGTGATAGGATACTACTGAATCTTGTGCAAGGTCGCCATTTTGTTACGGCTGGATCGGCAATACATATTCGGGATTCTTGATCGTAGGACAGAAATGGCTTATGTGACAACGACACGCTCGATTCCAGTCCCAAATACTATATGCTCCAGACAACAAAAGCACCAACGCCCTACAGAGTTATCGTCTATGGTAACGAGGTACCTTAACTCGGCGAAAGTGTACAACAGGGGTAGGCTATGAGGCTAAACTCCCTCAGACATTTATAGGTTACGTTATGACTAAAGAAATGCAATACTCAAGAAACTACGTTAATATTAAGCCTCTAATAATGTAGAATAGAAGCAGGCTAAAGGTATGACAGTGAAATGCTAAATGACAAATGTACACGCCTACTTGAAAGCGCGTGCACTAGAATAACTGTCCCCTACTAACATGCACTAGCATGTAGCATACAAAATGTTCATGATCCAGTAGATACCTAATAATACACATGGAAGGAACATAAATAGTAGTCACTTATTATAATAATGAATCTATACTTGGAATAACTAAAAGGTTGCAGGCAACAGTACTGCGCCGGTAGCCTACTACCGCATAGGCTACTTCGCTTCTCTCACTCTGTCTCCCCTCTGAGTCCGTATGCGCCCTACGCAACGGAACTCCGGACACAGCAGCAAAACGACAGTGCAGTTAATTGATACATGAAAGTATTAATAGTGTTGTCTTGTGTGTGAGTAATGTGTATTGTAAAGTGTTATATACATAAACTTAAAGAGAGCTGCAATGCATAGTAAAATAAAGATATCACCCACTCATCATCCCCATGTGTTCTAGCTAGCAGGCCAAGTCACAGGAACAACGAGTCCCAGCACCGAAAGCGAGAACCCAGGAAAAGACTGTAGAGAACACAAGGACAGATAAATTACGTTACTCTACTATACCGGCACTACGAGCGAGCTGTAGTCTCTGGTACTGCACTCGCTCCTGGCTCGGTAGGCAAATCAAGGCTAAGTCCTCGCCCCTCTACAGACAACTCCTGGGCATGGTCGGGCTCTTACACATGGCACTAGTCTAGTCACAAATTGGATGATGAGCTGGGCATATAACTCGTGAACATGTAGAACGTTCACCAACTATCCTCATCAAGAAGATCGCTGTTCACATTAACCCCTTAAATCTAATACATGTAAATATATGCTTGTCCTAAGAGTAATACGAGAGGTGAGTGCTGAAACTCCTTTAGGACCTCAAGGGAAGGGTATGCATTTAAATAGAGAGAAGAATGAAATGAGAGTAATGTCGTCAGAGAGAAAGAGTGCAACCGTGAGAAATTGGGAGAGAGGGCAAGGGATGTTAGAATCTCAAAGGTTCTAGGCAACCTGATCATGGAACACACAGCGAGCCTCCAGGCAATGTGCAGCACGACAACATGGGCAGCCCAGGCAGCATAGGCAGGCGGCAATGGAGTACCAACCCTGTCGCACCTAGCTATAAGCGCAGGGCTGCCAACCGGTCCATACGTCTGGCAACCACCCCCCCGGCAGCGTGGCGCATTGCTACCCTCTCGCTCTGAAGTCTAACTCACTCTCTCTCTCTGAATTCCTATTGTCTTATCTATCAACTTCTCTATTGATACTACATATTAAATGGAAGGTCTCGACATGGCTTAAAACAAAACCCACCACTGGTTAGCACATGACGAGACCTTTGCAGAGATACAAAGAACATAGTTATACGTTGTCACACTCAATATAAGCAGCCAGCACGGCACAGCGGCACAGCGGCACCGCACCGCGGCGGCACAGTGGAGTACCAAGGAGTACAATCAGGTTAAGTTGCCACGCACTGGGTGCGTCACAATAGATACTGTATATATTATATATATATATATATATATATATATATATATATAGATACTGTATATATATATATATATATATATATATATATTTTGTTTTTGTATTATTAATAATACTTGTTTTTGTTCAAACCTTTCCTGTTCCCAATTGTGGCGAAATTATAGAATATGCCCCGTCCTGAGGTCAGGCTAATCATATCATTATTGTTCTTAAAATATTATAAATATCGCCATACAGGTGGCAGCACTGTTCTAGGATGCCAACCATTAATTTCATGAATTGGTCTATATATTGTGAATTGTCTAAAACATTTCAATCTCTCTGAAGATGGGCACATACCATAACCCAACACGTTAGAGAATAAAGAATGATAGCTTTTCCCTGTGTTTTTTCCACCACTCATTTCATCTACCTGTCAGTATTGATCACTTATATATATATATATATATATATATATATATATATATATATATATATATATATATATATATATATATAGTATATATATATGTATGTATATTGTGACGCCTTCCGGCGTTAACAGAATGGTTGCGTGGGGCATTGCAGCTCGCTAGCGCTCGCCAGGATGGGGGGATGGGCTACAGTTGTCCTAGAATGACCTGCTTTATTTTATTAGTGTCGTGTTGCCACAGACAGTCTAGAAATGGTCTTTGTTTTGGTCTGTGACCGCGCCTTATATTTTATATTCGCTATAATATAAATGTTGCTTGTGTGGGAGGCGAGCGAGAGAGGGTGAGGGGGTACACCTGGCAGCGGGGTGAGCTATGATGCGGCTCGCTTGGGCGCTGACGGCGTTGGCGGCCGGGTGGTCAACTAGTCCCTTCCCATCGCGGCCGCGTGTTCTTTACCAGCTCAGAGCTTGCCTGACACGCGTATCGCCTACATCCTTTGCAATTCTGTCCCCCATACTCGCCACTTTGCATACTATTCCTCTCTCTCGACTTCTCCTTTCTCATTCTCTAATCTTTATTAAACTCAACATCCCTTCTGGTTTCAGCATAGACGTTCACCATCGACCAGTCGTATTGTACGCGAAGCTCTCAGAGATTTCCATGTATTAGGCTTTATTGAGGTTTGGAGAGACGGACTTTTCCGTATGTGTCCTCTCTCGGGAAGGTTGTAGACCGGTATATGTCTCCCTGGCAAGGTGTTGAGTGATTCTGCTTGGTTATCTAAAGCTAGACTAGGGGTAAGGTTACTGTGTCATTGTCTCCGATGTGTGCAGTGTTAGCTAAGCACTGCACGACATCGACAGGTACTGTGGGAGCCTAGGTTGTCTTCGGGTGGGTTTACTTTGCGAGCACAGCGCTGTGGTGTGAGAGGGCCATAGCCTATCCCTCACAACATAGTGCTGCCTCTTTGTGTTGACTTCTGAGGGATCGCCAGGATAGAACTAGGTACTAGAGACCTAGATTTATCAAGAGAGCATCCCCGTCATATAACGTAATCTTCATTATACCACCTTCGGATAACGTTAGGCTACGAGCCGCATGCTCGCCCATTGTTGCCCCGCCTTGATACCCCAGCTAGACTTTATTAACTGAGCAGACACTGGTTAGAGATAAGCCCCCATTATTATATGTATGCAACATTATTATTCACTGCACTTTTGAGCCGAGGTTGTTGTTGAGTTGCACAACCCTAGTAGGCTGTTGCGTTGTGTCACGAAGCATTTCTTTAGTTGTCGAGCATTACTACCTTTGCGCAGTCTTTATTATTCACCTGCCTATTATTACTATATGTCCTAGTATTTATTGTGACCCGTATTCTGCATTATAATTGTTCAAGATTCTTTACGAACATCTTCCCAGCATCAGACTTATTTCAGAAGTTTCCAGTTGATGTTGCAGGACTAGCATTGCACTTTCTTTAATACAGGAGTGCCAGTTATTTGAGTATCTACCGTAACGCTAATTAATCCCGTTAACTATCTTTTCTTTGTGTAACCTAATCGAGTAATCTTTTACTGTTTGAGAATAGGCTGTTTCATCGAGCGTCAGCCTAGTGTGTGTGCACCAGTTACTGAGTCATAGGATACCTCGTTGTCCAGGCACGACTCAGGGCGGTAATGGTGTTTTGTTTTCCGGTGTTTAAGGCATGGGTTGGATCTAGTGTTACCATTGTTGCATTTTGCCATTATCTAGTCCAATGTTGAAGAGCCCTGTGTCTTTGAGAACCTGGATCGTAACAAATGGCGACCTAGCTCAGGATCTTGTGAACTAAGAGATAATTGCAGGATTGTTGTGGTCATTTGTTTTGTTGAGGAACATAGTGGGCACGTTAATTTTTTTTTGGCAAAGTAGTATAGCACTTGAGAGTCTTCAGACATTTTTGGCAAGTGAATAGTGCTACATAAGAGTTTGGGGTACTTCTTTTCCGAATATTGTGGTGAGAAATTTTTGTGAGCATCATGTCTTATACCGGATCAGAGGAGAATGGAGACACATTACGTCATGTCGAAACGGAGGAACAGCAGCATGATGAAATGGTTAATCAGGTGAACTGTGAGGAGGATGCTAGGATATTTTTGCAATGGCCTGTTACTGCCGAGCGGTTGGAGGGTATGAATCGGTACGGTCTTCAATGCCTGGCCACAGCTATCGGTCATGCGGTTACTAGCAGCATGACCAGGGATAACTTGATAACGTGTGTACTGGGCAGGGAGACTGGTGAGCGAGATGGGTTGAGTGCTCAGAGCCCTTCGGCCATGCTTCCCCTACACTCGACTCCCAGCCATCCCAGTAGTTTGCCGACCCCGGGTACGCTTCCGCAGTTGGGTGGTGACTGGCAGGGTGGGTTGCCCCTGGGGGGACCACCGGTAATTTCAAACATTGTAGCACCTTCACCTCCTCAAGGGTTAACTCCAGAATTATTGCTTCAGCTCGAATTAGCTAAGATCGAAGAGAGAAAGGCTATCAGGGCAGGTGAGCAGCAAATAGAATTAGCCAAGATAGAAGAGAGAGCCAAGATAGAAGAGAGAAAAAGTCACCAGCACATAGAGCTAGCAAAAATCCAAGCTGATTTAGAGTCGACTAGGTACTGTGCCGACATGGATGTAGAGAAGTCGCGAGTAGAGACAACGGCACAACGACTTGGGGCTGGTAACCGTGTTCATGAGCAGTCTCTCTCGCACTTATTGAAACTGGTTCCGGTGTTTGATGAGAGTGGTGTAACAGAATTTTCACGACTAGACAGAACGAAAATATCTTGATAGGAAATGAGGAGGTTTCTGAGATCAGTTTGTTGGTCAAGAGTGAGGTTGGTAGGGATGTCAGGAAGGGGTTTATTCTATGGAGGGGAAGAATCTGTTAGAACAGATAGTTCTTCGGAATACATCTCCAGTTCGCTAATGGCAAGTCCTTTTGGCAGGGTGACTGGTTTGTCCGAAATATCGGCTATTTTTATACAATTTAATTGGTTTGGTAGCAGGCTAGAGCAGTTAGGCATACCCCATTGAAAGGGCTTTGGAGATGTGGGGTTAAAAGGACATCTCCTCTTATGGTGGGTAATAAAGGTACCCATTTTTCATGATGTGGAGGGACTGTGATGGTAGTGGAAATAATAGCTTGAGAGATGATATGAGTTTGGATGGGAAGGATTTGCTCATTACTTTGGGTTGCAGCAGTGACGGCAAATCTTGTGATTTGAGCTGCTTAACCCTTCTGGCCCGGGTGTCATTTTAATATGACACCACGAAATAAGGGCAGGTGCCCGGGTGTCCTTTCAGGAGATAGTAAGCTTTCAAGCCTATTCAGCTTGGTCTGAACGCTGTGCGTCCGACGCATGTAAACAAAGCCGATCGTTGCGTCACCGCACCTCCGAAAACAAGAAGGAGAAGACTCTTTTGTTATTGTATGTCTGTATGTCGTTGTTTCAGTAGTGAAAAGATCGTCATATTGCTAACATCGCATGAAAATGCTCTCCACTAAAATCGTCATCACAACTGAACCAGTTGACTTAGAGAGCTCTACTGAATGCCAGTCTACAGATTGGAAACCGCACTACATTTATAGATGCGTGGGAAATTTCTAGCAGTTAAAATTAACCAAAATACGGTAGCCTACGCCTAGACGTTTTTCGGCCAGATCGCCCGGGTACGCCGCACTGTCATTAGGAGAGCTAGCCCGGTCCAGGAGGGTTAAGGGCATCAAGGGATTTTTTGTATTTTTTTATTCAGGTTTGGAAGGTGGATCATAAGTTAAAGTTCGGTGCCTACAATTTATTGAGGCACTCAAAGATATCAGAAGATCGAGACCTAAATAACCATCGTATTTAGTCTCACTGGGATTATAAATCACAAAAGAATGATTAACTCCGTGATTTGGAAGAGGGGTGTTTACGTATAGTGGAAGAGTATGACCAAGATTTGGAATAACTTGGTCGTTTGCACTTACGAGGATAATGGAGGAAGATTGCATCTGTCCAAAAACACTTTATGTTTTCGAAAGAATAGAAGGAACTGGCAAGATCGGGAAGCCCCCGTATCTATAAGAAGTCGGACTTTCACCACATTCAGCTTGATTTTATTGTACACCGGAATATTATCCGATGTCCCGTCATGAGCCCCCGCCATGGTTACGACTATTTGTTTGGGGGGGGGGGGGGGGCAGCCTAAGAATCCTGTGGATCTGGCTGTAGGATTTCAGGCTGGTATTGTTCTGCTTCTTCTTCTGTTGATCCTTCTTCGGTGTCTGCCGTCCCGTCTTCGATTATGGTAGCAATCTGACGCAGTTTGATCCAGGGAATCTGCGCCCACCAGTTTGGGGTTCTGTTTCTCTTCTTGGTCAATTCATTAAATTACCTTTTTAATGACCAAAGCATGCACGGGCCGGAACAGGGTTTCCAATCCGCTGGTCGAATCCGGGCCCAATCTTCAGCTTTGTCAGTTACACGAGGAGCTACTGGACCACTGATGGGAACTGCGTTGGTAGTTGGGTGAGTGGTGACTTTACTAATCACTGCAATCTTAGTTTGTTTCCTGGACTTCCGTAGTGCCATGATCCATCTTATCACAGGCAGATCCGCGTCATAAGTAGTTGGCTCGACTATCGAGAAGTGGTCGGCCACTGGGTCAGGCAAAATTCTCACCAGTGCCTTGAATATTATTTTCTTCCTTTGTGCCGTGGTTTCTTCTGGGAACGCAGTTAAAGCTATCTGTTGCAATTGCTCAATAGTACCGTCCAAATCCCCCGAATATTTGACTTCATGAAATTTCTTATCGGCTATTGTTTGTCCCAACACTGGATTAATTGCAGTTTTCACATATACTTCAAACTGTGCACAGGTTAACCCAGGCATATTATCATGCACATACCCCGACACTTTAGTTGCATACTTCCCTAGCTTTACCACAATAGTATGAATCTTGGAAGCGTCCTTGTTTCCGAACATAATGTCCAGGACCGGTTTGACTATCTCCATATATGTGTAGATACATTGATCCTCAGGCTTGAATGCCGGGATGTCAAGAGATCTAATGGCTGCCATTATGAATAATGTGAACACTTTAATTGAATAATTTGTGTTGATATGAAGTATTGAGACACCGCTGCCGCCAGTGTTATGTCGGGGTATAATATTCTATCCCGTTACCCAGTCTTCACTAAAATCCAATTATGGACTTATAGACCATAAATATCCTCAACAAGAACACGACGAACACGTTCTTAATCACAAAAATAGGTATTCAATCAGGTGCTACAGAACTCAATGACAACACACATGTAAATTATACACATATAGTTTATTCATTGGCATATGGTTTATATCTGTACTTGAATTATTTCTTACGGTATGCTCCGGATCTTTCAATACGTTGTATACTAATCTCAATATTAACCCGTGTGATGCTTCTGCATAGTAGCCACATGCGGGCATGCGCGCGCGTCGGCTGCCCAGCCGTTTAGAAACCGGCTGGTGGCAGCCGGCCGGCCGGCTTTTCCTTAGTATATATGAGGAGGTCCGTGCCAGAGGGGCCAACTCGCCACGAGTATAGTTTTGAGTTATTCATGTTTAAAGTTAACATACCATACACACAGTAGATAAGACATAATAATATATTATTATATATCAATGAACAGCTTAGGAACAGACCATTTTTTTTTAGATGGTTTTAAAAAATATAAATAAATAAATAAATAAACCAAAACAAAAAACATGCATAGGTGTTTTTTTTGGAATGTGAAAAAAATATTTGATTTCCTTCAAATTTGTACTATTATGAACATTCACTATAACTAAAGGACAGTTATAATTTCAGGGAAAAATACCCAAAAAATAAATATTTTATAAGACTTTTAATCCAAAATTTTAACAAAATGCATGATTTTTGTATTTTATTTTTATATTATTTTGTGTTGTGTTTGTAATAATAATTCATAATGTAATTTGACACATTACCTTTATGTCCAAGTAGTTTATGTAGGTGGTGAGGGGTGAGGGGAAGGTTGTTGTTAGTATTCCAAGAAGTCGTCGTTGGGATCGTCGACGTCTTCTTCGTTGGCATCTCTAGGTCTTGCAGTCATGGACTTCTGTGCCTCGAAAAGCAGGGTGAAGTAGGTCTTGTGTGGCTGGGGGACGTATTTTGTCAACTCCTGGAGATGCTGTAGCTTCTTTTGGTTCATGGGAACTCCCCCTGGGTACTTGACAGGCAACGGAATTTGTGAGAGGTCAAACACGTTTGGGTCATAAATTTTGCTTCTACCCTTCTGCATAAACCACTCCCGCTGCACATGAAAGCCGTCCATGTAGCCAGCAGACACTTTAATGCCCTTCCCTGTAATCATTGGAGACTATCAGGCGCTTGGCAGCCTTGAATCCCGAACCTGTCTGGCCCGCCTTGCTGATGTGTTGTTGCAGAATCTCAAAGTTAAGGAAGTCGCTCTCCTCCATGCGGACCACAGTGACCTGCTCCTTCCTTCTGTGTGTCGACATTAGCTGGGTGTAGTGGTCAGTGGTGAATACCTCCTTGCCCTTCAGGTGCTTCTCAAACACACCAAAGTCGCGATCACAGGGCAGGAATGAGTGGCCAGCCTCCAGGAAGAAGTGGATGATAGAAGAAAAACGATGGTTATGGATGAGTCTTAGGTAGCATAGGCAAAGGTTGATATTCTTGTTCTGGCCAGGGCAATTATCTGAAAACACCACCAGTTTCAAGGAATCAGCAGGTACATGATGTTGAATGAAGTGACATAAGCAACTTGCCACCTCAGAAGATCCCCTTCTTGCCTCCGACTCGTTCCAGACATAAAAGTAGGCCTTGTTGGACTTGATATCGTGGATACCCAGATTATACGTCCACATTTTGCAGCGGTAATATTGGGCGCTAGTAGTAAGACGGGGGGTGCATAGTGTTTGCTGGAGATCAACAGCAATTCCAAAGATTCCAGGTGTAGTGTCCTTGGTATAAATCTGCATGAAATCATGGCCAGCCTTGGCATTAAACTGATGATCGTTCCTCTTCATGGCAAGTTGAGCCCTCTCCTCCCGTTGTGTCTCTGGATCAAGTTCTGCCAATTTTGTTTTGAACTGATCACATGTGCTGCAAGTGTCACTCTTTGGTGGTGTTATCCCGATCTTATAGTTCTGCACCTCCTTAACGAACCAGGATTGCTTAATGGCATTGGGTTCCTCTTGGTGCTCTATCATGTATGTCTGAAAGGCATCATAGAGTCCAGCCCAGGTAGATCCAGGAGGTAGGTACAGCTTCTCCGGATTCTTGGTACGAGAATAATGGGACGTACAGGTGGGCAGAGACTTGCAGAAGCTTTTAATTAGTTGCAGGAGATCGTCATTAGTCTTGTTGTGGGGTACATGGCGGCCTCTTTGGTCGGGGGACAGAATACCAGTGGCAGTGGAAGAGCTCTTAGAGCACACATTTCGCACACGTTTGGATGTTATGTCATGAATATTTAGAAAGGCAGTACGGCAAACATTGATGTTCTTAGTATTCACAGACACTGAATATTGTTTGACGTTTTTAGTGCGACTCTCCCTTCCCTTCACTCGTGAACGTTTAGACAATGTCTCACTCAATCGCTTATTTATGTACTGGGACTGGGAATCATGGCTTTCCAGTGCCCAATAACTGTTAAATAGTAAATGCACATTATCAATTCCCACTTTCTCGAAGCACTTATCCAAGCATTCACAAGGGGGCCCTACTTTCTTCGGTGTTACAGCTTTGGCGGTGCTTCTACTAACATAGGTCTGGCCACTGTCCCTTTTACACTTTTTGATCGTCTTCTGCCAGGTCTTTGGCCTTCGTTTACGACTAGGTTGCAGGGAAGGCCTAGCCTCACCAATATCCGAGTCAGATGACGACATTGTAGCACAAATATTGGAGAAATACGGCACAAAATAGCGGAGGTAATCACTCGTGTGTTGACTCTAACTCGGTTTGAGCGTGACTACTGAAGCACGTCTCTTACAGCGCCTGTGAGTGGTCGGGCGGGCGGCCATTTAATTCACCACGTCGTAGCCGCGCTCTCATTGGCTGAGCGCGTTGGTGAGTTGGCCCCTCTGCCTACCCAGATTCACACCCATAAACGGTCTGCAAACGGCAAAAACAAGGGACGCTCAACCCTATGTGCAGTTGCTATAAGGACGAAAGTCGGATTTTTTTTTTTACCAGATGATTCCCAAGAATTTCACGGAGCGGGAACCAGCTAGAGCGCTGTTTTTGAAAATGTGGCGAGTTGGCCCCTCTGGCACGGACCTCCTCATATGCTACGACAATGTAACTAATGTCTGGGATATTCTTATGTTGTTTCACAGCTTGTAGCTGCCCTTATTCTTAACCAACGCATCTTAGTATATTTTATTCTCGATAGTTGATTGTTTCATTATAATATATAAGATGTAAGTCTAGTGAGAGTGGGAGGAGACGAGCGGGAGAGAGAGAACGGCTGGGGGACGTTGCTTCGCGCAGAGAGTCTAGCTTGGGACGAGCCTGATGTTGCCACATACATTTGATTGCAACGTTAGGCTTAGTTTCGACTCACGCACGGGGTAGACGATTTTGACCCGGCAACTGTGTTGAGTGTTGCCAAGCCTCGGATGTATTCTGCATGCCTAGTGCGGGGTCCAGACAGATTCAAGACTCAGAGCTCACCTCACTGTCGTACCCTTCGGACCCCCTTGATATCTATCCCTCTCAACCCCACTTAGAAACTTTCTCTCTTACTTTGTATACCTTCCTTCCACTACTTCACCAATCTATTTAATTATCCCATCCCCTTGATAGACCTTATATCTATTATTGTATTAACGACGAGCTCTCAGATAACTAGATAGGATTTTGGGCCTTATGCAGAGACGTAATTGTTAATGAGACCTTGGAAGCTTTTTTGTTGTCTCATATTTGGTGGTTTCATGCTTGCTAGTGTGTTCTTGTGTCAGGTTAGCAGGGGCTAGACCGGAGGGGAGGCTTTGTGCGATCCTTTAAGGAAAGTCTGCTGGTGCGAGTCCTGTGGACCCGCACGACTTTACTAGGATACCCGTGGGAGTCTGGGGGGCATTTTCTTGTCTGTGTCCCTGTGTGTCTAGTGTTGTGTTGTGTGAGGGCCCTTGCCTAGTCCACTCAGCACTGCGCTAGCACGTCTTGTTTTTGTTTTAGGGTCGCCAGGAGAGAGTCAGATACTTGCGATCCGAGTCTCTCAAGAGAGCACCCTTTCAATTAGAGTAATTTGGCGCACAGACTTGGGAACGTCCCTAGGCTAGAGCAGGTGGCTCAGCCCGGGTATCCGAAGCCTATATCCTTCCGGATAGACCTCTGCCACCTGGCAGATTAACAGCTAGGGGTTTATGATCTCTGTATGCTTGTTATTGTGCCACAGTTTACCGTTTTTGTGAGCATTGTGAGTCAGGGTGTGGCTTAGAGACTCTGTCCGAGCAGGCTTGCCTGACTAAGAGTGAGAAGCACGCCTGTATGTGGTTATGTTGCGAGTTGCTGCCTTTATTTAATTATACCTATGCCATTATACACTGTATGGCCTATCACTAGTAGTTTTTTCCTGCTTATGAGTTAAGAGTTCTCTAAATCCGTAATGTACTTTCTTTGCTAAGCATCAGATCCTACAGTAGCCACATGCAGTTTAGAAACCCGCATCTTGTCTACCTCTACGATGTTTTGAGACCTGTTTGCTTTCACCTTCTTTCACGCAGGGGTGATTAGTTGTATTAATTAACGTAACGTTAAAATAATGTACTTTCTTCTAGTATGTTATTAAATTGTTTCTGCAATTTAACTCCGTTATCTATCTTTTCCTTGAAGCTTTAAGTCAACTTAATTGTGTGATCTTTTATATAGCCTGCTTGACTATCAGCAGTCTATAGTGCGTGCACCCTGTAACCGAGTCATAGGATACCTCGTTGTCCAGGCAAGACTCTTGACGGTTTAGGGTGGTTTGTTGCCTGGGTTTATAGATAAGGGTTGGATCTAGCGTTTTCCGTTGTTGCTTGTTGCCGCATACCTAGTCCAATAGAAAGAGCCCAGTGTTTATATATCCCAGGACGTAACACCTGTACTGTACCGTAGGAAACAGTAGTAAAAGTCACCAGCAGTCCCAGGCAATGTGGCAAAAATTACCGGAGAGACAACCTTTTCACCTCAAGAGATGAGGCAAAAAAAAAAAAAAAAAAAAACATAGCCTTGTACAGGCAGTTACAAGACAAATACATTACTGACGGCTATTACCGTCGCTAGGACTGGGGAGTTAATTAACTACTGACGGCTATAGCCGTCGCTGGGATTGTACGGGTTAAGATCACGAATACATCGAGCTCAATTAGGGTTGAGACTTAGTTTAACTATTATAAGGAACAGTAAGCAACACTTGGAGGGCATTTGATCATGAATAATCAATCTCTAGTTAATAATACAAAGTATAAACATATTGTGGTAATATAAATATAGGAAATATTCAAATATAAGAATGAACACTTGACCTATAGAATCAACCTTAATAATAATATTTATGTGAGTCGAGTGTCTAACGTATCTTTATTCTACAAAAGAAATATATAATTAAGAGACTCCCCGAATATGAGAGAATGAATGAATTGAGAGATAAAGATAAGTACAGGATGGCTGGTTCGATTAACGCTCACGGGGGTGAGGGATGCGCGTGACAGGTAAATTAGCACGAGTAGGGTGACTGACCAGGTAGATAGACTCAGGTCATTCTAGTTACTGCGGTCTTGGAAATTATATTTATTGTTTGTGCGATTACAATCTTAGTATTCGGGAGAATGAAATGAAATGACGGAATGGTATGTTGAATTATTTTTACAATTCAATCTCTTCCTAACTTAAATCGAGTAAATTATGATCTGAACATATATTCTTCAATCGACTATATGTAACAATACTATCTTGGGTCGAGGAATTCAGATTTAATATTTACTCTCTGATCATAAATAAACAGCAGATTAATATCTCTTGAACGTAAATTGATAAAAAATACAGTTAACAAAACTAACGTAGTTAACTACTATTGAGGAACGCTTAAATAGAATTAGCGTATACGAATAATTAAATACAATATTAATTATAAGTGAATGATGGGCACGAAGAAGTTGTACTAAGAAAATACTCAAAACGGTATAACAAGATATTTGAACTGGTTAACAGAGCCTTATAAAGAATTCACACAATAAGCGGGGTATTTGAATGATGAATAATTAGATAACAGAATCTATGCAAGGATAGAATTCCTAGACGAGAAGAATCAGAATTATCTATATCAGTAATCAAATGAACATAAATACGGTTCATATAATAATTAAATTAACGTTTAGACAAACGAGCGTAAGTTTAGTATCTCAGGAAGAAAGTATATATAAAAATTAATAACAAATCTTCTCAACGAGGGGGGACTGAGATAAACAGAATATGAAATTGAGCGTAGGTTCTAAGTAACAGGTTGTTATTTTAAGAAGGGAATAATTACACGAAATACACTTCGACTTTAACTTGCAACATACATAATAGAATAGACATATACAAGGAAAATATGTGAGCTCTGGCTAAGTGAATTAATTAACACAAGTATTTAACGTATGGGTAAAACATTCTAGGAGAGTTATATATCAAATATGAACACTAGATCTTAGGCACATATCTATATAGCTATTAATATAAATTCTGAAGGATTAATACATACGCAATGAATAAGGATCTTGGACACAGATCTATAGACAATTTAGCACTGTAATATTCACATATTTTAACCTTACCTTCACAACAATAATCACAACGTAAGATACTCAGAGACACTTAGGGTAATATAGGAGGGTAGAGAGTTGAGAGTAAGTCTGGCCGTTGTTGAACGTAGATCCACAGGGCAGCACTTCAAAAGGAACTGCTTCTCACAATCAGGACTTCAGGATCCGGACTTCAGAAGGCACACAGCAGGTTCGGCATACTCTCAGGGCAGGGGGAAGGGCAAGACAAGACTCCACTGCTGTTAGATGTCCCGAACTTATTCAGACTTAAGGACATTACCCCTGTGGATGTTTGCTTACTTTTCCAATAATTTCGTTGAGGCTATGTTAGACTTAATTCTTGCCTCTCACTTATAGGAGTTCAATGGAAAAAGGATATTGTGAAATGTTGTGATATAGTTGTGACGGTTAATATTTAACTAAGATATACATAATAATTATTGTTAGGTACATAGGGATAATAGTTATTTTATTTAGTACTTAGGTGATAGTTACTTAGCTTAATAGGTATGCAATATTGATTATACTGATTACTTCATCATTGAAGCTCATTGGCAAACTTTGTAATAGTTCACCTATCATTTCTCCTTCTGCGATGTTTGGTAGATCTCCAGGCTCATCATAATTTGTAGACCTAATTAGGTCCACTCGCTCCGGTAGCATTCTGGCCTTTGGTGTTTTACTTGTATAAATATTTCTTTGTTATACTGCAGGTTAGGTGGCTGAGCAAATGGCGGCTGGTGATTGGCGGGCACAGTTTGAAACCGATGTTGTGATAGGGTATCAGGATTTCCCTTTACCTGGGGTGACTGCCCTAGATGACCTGGTTTCATGTTCCATAGAGTCTGGGAAATTCCTGAGGTCAGGGGGTGCTCGGGTAGATGGTGTTCCCTCCTGTTCTGATGTTCTCGCTTCTTCCTTCTGCTCACTTGCAGGCTAGCAATCTTGCAGGTGTCCCTGGTGTCCGTTTTTACTAACCCCGTCACTTCACCACCGTCGGCGAAGAAAAAGTCGCGACCTCGCGATTTCAGAATATGCGACCGGGTAGTGGAAATGTTGAGGACGGGGGACAGATTCTGCATAGTATGCAGCCACATTGTAGTAGGAACATCGGCAGGTTTGGTGATGTCCATGGTCATGTGTACATGGAGTGGTTGCTTCGCCTCTGATGCAATTTGAACCAACTGCTGAGGGATCTTGACAGGTGACGTCTCGAGTCCATCCGATACCATGATACAGTTGATCTTCATAGCTGAAGTAGGCGCAGAAGGAGGCACTGTATCAGGAGGTGCACTCGGAGAGGGTCTGATCACTGCAGGGGCTGGAGGAGTAGCGACCAGAACAGGGGTGGCTTATGGAGTGTGTACTGAGGATGTTGTGGGTCTAGCTGGTAAGGTTGACCTCGCACTAGGTGGGGTGGTCAGGTTTGGTTTTGGCAAGGTAGATTTGGACAGGCCCCGCCATATGTAGGTAGGCCGGAAGGTTGGAGCCCATCGTTGAGGTGGTATCACACGTCGACCAGATCTTGTACATGTTGGATTAGAGTAAGTAGGGATTAGGGTAGGTTTATTGTCACATGATTGTGGGGAGGGTGAGGAGGCAGAGCTAGAAGATTTGACAGCTTTTTGTGTATGTTAGATCTAGGGCGAATTAAATGAGATGGAAGAGGTGGAGATGTGGTGGGAAGAAGTAGTAGGAAAATTCTTGGTTAGTAATGGGAGAGGTCTTGGAGATGGTTTATTACTGGATTGAGAGACAGAAGGAGCTGGAGCTTTAAGTTTAGAGGCATAGGTAACTAAAGTGGAAGAACTTCTAATAAGAGGAACAGGTAATGTAGCAGGGACAGGTGAGGAAACCTAAGGAGGAGTAGGGACAGGTAGAGTGACAAGATTTGGAATGTTGGCGATAATAGGGGTAGTAGGTAGAGTACCCGAAGATTCAGAATAGCTCGGTAAACTGATAGATGGTGATGATGGAACAGGTAAGGAGTATTGTCTAGGTAGAACTTGAGAATGCAGGTGTGGAGGAGCAGAGACAGTGCGAGTAGGTAAAGTAGGAAGGGGTGTGTAAACAATAGGTTGTGGGCGTGGTTGCACAGGAGGCGTGGCTGTGGGTGGTAAAGGATGTGAGTCAGGTAGTGGTTTCTTTCTGGGTGGAGGTGTCAAAGAAAGAGTGATGTCCGGTGTTGCAGGTTCTGTGGATCCCAAATTCTGATTATTAGATGTAGGTAATATGTCATTCTGAATGGGATCTGCAAGCATAACCATATTCTCATCAATAGGCTGAAATCTACGGACATTTCTGTTACGGTATGTGCGCGACTCACCAAAATAATTAACGTTAACCTGGTAGCAATTTGGTACAGTTAAAATTTCGAATGGACCTTTAAATCTCAGTTTGAGCTTGGACGGCACAGGTAATTGAGCAATCATAACTAGATCGCCGACACAGTGAGGGCTGGCTTTGGGAGTCTCATCTGGTTGTAGATCCTGCACGTATTGAATTTGACGAAGACGTTTTTTAGATGGACTAATGACTGATCGAAGTTGGAGGAGGGCTCATACGGGGCAGCTAGATGACGGAGAGGAAGGAGTAAGGGTGTTATCCCAAATCACGTTCATGGGGTGAAATCCCATCTTCTCTAGGGCTTGTGTTTATACCCCATTGCACAACTTTCACTTGACTTGGCCAATCCTTGGAGTCCATTTGTTGCAATCTGGTCCGAATTTGGTTGGCAATTGTCCTATCACTTTCACATATTGAGTTCCCTTGAGGCCAGTAGGGAGAGGAATGGCTTATCTTGAAACCACACACTAGCGATAACTGAGACCATACATGACTTGTGAACTCTGGTGCATTACCGGAATGGATAGCTTCAGGTAACCCAAAGTAAGGAAACACATGTTGAATGAGTGCCTCAGCTACGGAAATGGCTTAATGTTCTTTCACAGGGCAAGCAATGACATATTTGGAATAAGTATCCACAAAGATGATTATGTATTTAAATCCCTGATTACCTTCCATTGGGCCCATGACAGCAACTACAAGTAATTGCCATGGTTTAGAGGCGATTACTTTTCCAGCCGGACCAGCTGTGCGGGTTCTATCCTTGCCTAACGCACATGCTCTGCAAGCTTCTGTGATGCGTTTGGCAGTTATATAAGGTGATGGCGTCCAATAGACCTGTTGAAACGTGTTGATTAGTTTCCATTGGGCCAGATGAATTCCATTGTCCATATGGATAGATTGCATGGTGGATAGTGCAGCTTGTGGAGTGATGATGATTTTGCCGTCTACTGTGAATAAGTTATCACATCGTCTGGTCAATTGAGTGAATATCTTGCGTGGCATCCAGTCGGGTTTTTCTTGTCGTTGGAAGGAGTGTCGAAATTCTTGCTGACTGTTATCCAACGAGTCTTGATGATGAATGGCAAGTATAGGGTATGGCATCTCGTCGAGCTGAAGGTCATCCTTGAAGGGATTAATGGGTAGGCGAGAAAGAGTATCCGCATTAGTGTGTAGTTTACCTGGGCGATACACAATGTCAATATCAAACTCTTCTAGCAATTCTCTCCACCTGACTGTCAGAGCATTCTTCGTATCGGACTTACAGAGCCATTGAAAGGCGTGGTGGTCAGTGATTACTGTGACCTTGACTCCGGTCAGGTATGCTTTGAAGTATTGGAGAGCCCATATCATGCAAAGGCACTCCCGTTTTGTTTCAGGATAATTTACTTCTGCCGGATTGAGGGAGCGGCTGGCACAAGCTATTATGTGTTCCTTTCCATCTCTGGTTTAACCCAGAATGGCACCGATTCCGAATTGAGACACATCAGTATACATCCGGAATGGCCGAGTGTAGTCCGGAAAAAATACAACCAGAGATGCTACTAATTTGTCTTTGAGATCGTGAAAGGCTTGGAGACGTAGAGCTGTCCACTTGAATGGTTCTTCTTTTTTAGTGAAGTCATGTAAAGGTTTGGCAATGGTGGTGAAATGTTTAATAAACCGCCTGTAATAGGAAGCCAACCCAAAAAAAGCTTGTACTCCTTTAACGTTAGTGGGAGGGGTAATTTTACTTATAGCCTCTAGTTTACTGGGGTCTGGTGCTATACCTTGCTCTGAGACATTATATCCCAGAAAATATTTCATTCTCCCGAATACTAAGATTGTAATCGCACAAACAATAATTATAATTTCCAAGACCGCAGTAACTAGAATGACCTGAGTCTATCTACCTGGTCAGTCACCCTACTCGTGCTAATTTACCTGTCACGCGCATCCCTCACCCCTGTGAGCGTTAATCGAACCAGCCATCCTGTACTTATCTTTATCTCTCAATTCATTCATTCTCTCATATTCGGGGAGTCTCTTAATTATATATTTCTTTTGTAGAATAAAGATACGTTAGACACTCGACTCACATAAATATTATTATTAAGGTTGATTCTATAGGTTAAGTGTTCATTCTTATATTTGCATATTTCCTATATTTATATTACCACAATATGTTTATACTTTGTATTATTAACTAGAGATTGATTATTCATGATCAAATGCATTCCAAGTGTTGCTTACTGTTCCTTATAATAGGTAAGCTAAGTCTCAGCCCTAATTGAACTCGGTATATTCGTGATCTTAATATTGAGATTATTATGCAACGTATTGAAAGATCCGGAGCATACCGTAAGAAATAATTCAAGCACAGATATAAACCATATGCCATTGAATAAACTATACAGTTTGTGTATAATTTACATGTGTGCTTTCATTGAATTCTGTAGCACCTGATTGAATACCTATTTTTGTGATTAAGAACGTGTTCGACAGGTTCCTGTTGAGGATATTTACGGTCTATAAGTCCATAATTGGATTTTAGTGAAGACTGGGTAACGGGATAGAAATATTATATCCCGACATAATATCTGTATAATAGACGGAAACGGCGAATAACTAATAATATATCAGTATAATAGAAACTGTTCTGAAAAGAAGTCAAGAAAGTTAGGGAAGGTAGCAAGGGAAACAGTAAGGGTGTGAAAGATAAGAATGGGAGAATGCCAGCCGAGAAGCAAGAGAGAGTCGAAAGATGGCGGGAGTACTTCAACGAGTTGCTAAATGTAAGGAATGAAAAGCAAGCAAACATAGTTGTATATGGTATGGGATGGAGAAGAAGAGAAGTAGTAGAGGAGGAGGTGGGGATCAGGAGGTCAGAAGTGTGGGAAGCCATGAAAAGAGTGAAGTTGGGGAAAGCACCAGGAACAGATGGAGTGTGTGGGGAAATGTTGAGGTATGGTGGTGAGATAGTGATTGAATGGGTATGGAAAAATGTGCAAACTAGCATGGGAGAAGGTGAATGCACCCGATGACTGGAAGACTGGCATAATAGTCCCCCTATATAAGGGGAGAGAGGAGTGTGTGGTAACCACAGAGGAATATGTCTTTTAAGCGTAGTAGGGAAGGTGTACAGTAGGGTAGTGATTGAGAGAGTGAGAGTGAGAACGGAGAAATGGATAGGCGACGAGCAGGGAGGTTTTAGGAAGGGAAGAGGATGTGTAGATCAGATTTTTACCCTGAATTGTGTTGTGGAGAAATATCTGGAGAAGCAACAAAAGGTGTATGTTGCCTTTATGGACTTGGAGAAGGCCTATGTCAGAGTGGATAGAGAAGGCATGTGGAAAGTACTTAGAATATACGGAGTAGATGGCAAGTTGCTGAAAGCAGTGAAGAACATGTATGAGGGTGCAAAGGCGGCAGTACGTGTGGAGAATGAGCAGAGCGAGTTCTTTGACCTGAGTTTTGAGTTGAAACCGGGGTGTGTGATGTCCCCATGGTTGTTTACTGTATATATGGATGGAGTCATGAAAGAAATACTAGGAAGAGCAGTGGATGTTGGTGTGTCTAATAATCAGAATTTGGGATCCACAGAACCTGCAACACCGGACATCACTCTTTCTTTGACACCTCCACCCAGAAAGAAACCACTACCTGACTCACATCCTTTACCACCCACAGCCACGCCTCCTGTGCAACCACGCCCACAACCTATTGTTTACACACCCCTTCCTACTTTACCTACTCGCACTGTCTCTGCTCCTCCACACCTGCATTCTCAAGTTCTACCTAGACAATACTCCTTACCTGTTCCATCATCACCATCTATCAGTTTACCGAGCTATTCTGAATCTTCGGGTACTCTACCTACTACCCCTATTATCGCCAACATTCCAAATCTTGTCACTCTACCTGTCCCTACTCCTCCTTAGGTTTCCTCACCTGTCCCTGCTACATTACCTGTTCCTCTTATTAGAAGTTCTTCCACTTTAGTTACCTATGCCTCTAAACTTAAAGCTCCAGCTCCTTCTGTCTCTCAATCCAGTAATAAACCATCTCCAAGACCTCTCCCATTACTAACCAAGAATTTTCCTACTACTTCTTCCCACCACATCTCCACCTCTTCCATCTCATTTAATTCGCCCTAGATCAAACATACACAAAAAGCTGTCAAATCTTCTAGCTCTGCCTCCTCACCCTCCCCACAATCATGTGACAATAAACCTACCCTAATCCTACTTACTCTAATCCAACATGTACAAGATCTGGTCGACGTGTGATACCACCTCAACGATGGGCTCCAACCTTCCGGCCTACCTACATATGGCGGGCCTGTCCAAATCTACCTTGCCAAAACCAAACCTGACCACCCCACCTAGTGCGAGGTCAACCTTACCTGCTAGACCCACAACATCCTCAGTACACACTCCACAAGCCACCCCTGTTCTGGTCGCTACTCCTCCAGCCCCTGCAGTGATCAGACCCTCTCCGAGTGCACCTCCTGATACAGCGCCTCCTTCTGCGCCTACTTCAGCTATGAAGATCAACTGTATCATGGTATCGGATGGACTCGAGACGTCACCTGTCAAGATCCCTCAGCAGTTGGTTCAAATTGCATCAGAGGCGAAGCAACCACTCCATGTACACATGACCATGGACATCACCAAACCTGCCGATGTTCCTACTACAATGTGGCTGCATACTATGCAGAATCTGTCCCCCGTCCTCAACATTCCACTACCCGGTCGCATATTCTGAAATCGCGAGGTCGCGACTTTTTCTTCGCCGACGGTGGTGAAGTGACGGGTTAGTAAAACGGACTCCAGGGACACCTGCAAGATTGCTAGCCTGCAATGAGCAGAAGGAAGAAGCGAGAACATCAGAACAGGAGGGAACACCATCTACCCGAGCACCCCCTGACCTCAGGAATTTCCCAGACTCTATGGGAACATGAAACCAGGTCATCTAGGGCAGTCACCCCAGGTAAAGGGAAATCCTGATACCCTTCACAACATCGGTTTCAAACTGTGCCCGCCAATCACCAGCCGCCATTTGCTCAGCCACCTAACCTGCAGTATAACAAAGAAATATTTATACAAGTAAAAACACCAAAGGCCAGAATGCTACCGGAGCGAGTGGACCTAATTAGGTCTACAAATTATGATGAGCCTGGAGATCTACCAAACATCGCAGAAGGAGAAATGATAGGGTGAACTATTACAAAGTTTGCCAATTAGCTTCAATGATGAAGTAATCAGTATAATCAGATATTGCATACCTATTAAGCTAAGTAACTATCACCTAAGTACTAAATAAAATAACTATTATCCCTATGTACCTAACAATAATTATTATGTATATCTTAGTTAAATATTAACCGTCACAACTATATCACAACATTTCACAATATCCTTTTTCCATTGAACTCCTATAAGTGAGAGGCAAGAATTAAGTCTAACATAGCCTCAACGAAATTATAGGAAAAGTAAGCAAACATCCACAGGGGTAATGTCCTTAAGTCTGAATAAGTTCGGGACATCTAACAGCAGTGGAGTCTTGTCTTGCCCTTCCCCTGCCCTGAGAGTATGCCGAACCTGCTGTGTGCCTTCTGAAGTCCGGATCCTGAAGTCCTGATTGGGAGAAGCAGTTCCTTTTGAAGTGCTGCCCTGTGGATCTACGTTCAACAACGGCCAGACTTACTCTCAACTCTCTACCCTCCTATATTACCCTAAGTGTCTCTGAGATCTTACGTTGTGATTATTGTTGTGAAGGTAAGTTAAAATATGTGAATATTACAGTGCTAAATTGTCTATAGATCTGTGTCCAAGATCCTTATTCATTGCGTATGTATTAATCCTTCAGCATTTATATTAATAGCTATATAGATATGTGCCTAAGATCTAGTGTTCATACTTGATATATAACTCTCCCTAGAATGTTTTACCCATACGTTAAAACTTGTGTTAATTAATTCACTTAGCCAGAGCTCACAGATTTTCCTTGTATATGTCTATTCTATTATGTATGTTGCAAGTTAAAGTCGAAGTGTATTTCGTGTAATTATTCCCTTCTGTAAAATAACAACCTGTTACTTAGAACCTACGCTCAATTTCATATTCTGTTTATCTCAGTCCCCCCTCGTTGAGAAGATTTGTTATTAATTTTTATATATACTTTCTTCCTGAGATACTAAACTTAACAGCTGTTTGTCTAAACGTTAATTAAATTATTATATGAACCGTATTTATGTTCATTTGATACTGATATAGATAATTCTGATTCTTCTCGTCTAGGAATTCTATCCTTGCATAGATTCTGTTATCTAAATTATTCATCATTCAAATACCCCGCTTATTGTGTGAATTCTTTATAAGGCTCTGGTAACCAGTTCAGATATCTTGTTATACCGTTTTGAGTATTTTCTTAGTTCAACTTCGTCGTGTACGTCATTCACTTATAATTAATATTGTGTTTAATTATTTGTATACACAAATTCTATTTAAGCAAACATCCACGGGGGTAATGTCCTTAAGTCTGAATAAGTCCGGGACATCTAACAGCAGTGGAGTCTTGCCTTGCCCTTCCCCCTGCCCTGAGAGTATGCCGAACCTGCTGTTTGCCTTCTGAAGTCCGGATCCTGAAGTCCTGAGTGTCTACGTTAGTTTTGTTAACTGTATTTTTTATCAATTTACGTTCAAGAGATATTAATCTGCTGTTTATTTATGATCAGAGAGTAAATATTAAATCTGAATTCCTCGACCCAAGATAGTATTGTTACATATAGTCGATTGAAGAATATATGTTCAGATCATAATTTAATCGATTTAAGTTAAGAAGAGATTGAATTGTAAAAATAATTCAACATACCATTCCCAGTCATTTCATTTTGTTCTCCCGAATACTAAGATTGTAATCGCACAAACAATAATTATAATTTCCAAGACCGCAGTAACTAGAATGACCTTAGTCTATCTACCTGGTCAGTCACCCTACTCGTGCTAATTTACCTGTCACGCGCATCCCTCACCCCGTGAGCGTTAATCGAACCAGCCATCCTGTACTTATCTTTATCTCTCAATTCATTCATTCTCTCATATTCGGGGAGTCTCTTAATTATTATTTCTTTTGTAGAATAAAGATACGTTAGACACTCGACTCACATAAATATTATTATTAAGGTTGATTCTATAGGTCAAGTGTTCATTCTTATATTTGAATATTTCCTATATTTATATTACCACAATATGTTTATACTTTGTATTATTAACTAGAGATTGATTATTCATGATCAAATGCATCCAAGTGTTGCTTACTGTTCCTTATAATAGTTAAGCTAAGTCTCAGCCCTAATTGAGCTCGGTATATTCGTGATCTTAATATTGAGATTATTATGCAACGTATTGAAAGATCCGGAGCATACCGTAAGAAATAATTCAAAGCACAGATATAAACCATATAGCCATTGAATAAACTATACAGTTTGTGTATAATTTACATGTGTGCTTTCATTGAATTCTGTAGCACCTGATTGAATACCTATTTTTGTGATTAAGAACGTGTTCGACAGGTTCCTGTTGAGGATAATTCCGGTCTATAAGTCCATAATTGGATTTTAGTGAAGACTGGGTAACGGGATAGAAATATTATATCCCGACATAATATCTGTATAATAGACGGAAACGGCGAATAACTAATAATATATCAGTATAATAGAAACTGTTCTGAAAAGAAGTCAAGAAAGTTAGGGAAGGTAGCAAGGGAAACAGTAAGGGTGTGAAAGATAAGAATGGGAGAATGCCAGCCGAGAAGCAAGAGAGAGTCGAAAGATGGCGGGAGTACTTCAACGAGTTGCTAAATGTAAGGAATGAAAAGCAAGCAAACATAGTTGTATATGGTATGGGATGGAGAAGAAGAGAAGTAGTAGAGGAGGAGGTGGGGATCATGAGGTCAGAAGTGTGGGAAGCCATGAAAAGAGTGAAGTTGGGGAAAGCACCAGGAACAGATGGAGTGTGTGGGGAAATGTTGAGGTATGGTGGTGAGATAGTGATTGAATGGGTATGGAAAAATGTGCAAACTAGCATGGGAGAAGGTGAATGCACCCGATGACTGGAAGACTGGCATAATAGTCCCCCTATATAAGGGGAGAGAGGAGTGTGTGGTAACCACCGAGGAATATGTCTTTTAAGCGTAGTAGGGAAGGTGTACAGTAGGGTAGTGATTGAGAGAGTGAGAGTGAGAACGGAGAAATGGATAGGCGACGAGCAGGGAGGTTTTAGGAAGGGAAGAGGATGTGTAGATCAGATTTTTACCCTGAATTGTGTTGTGGAGAAATATCTGGAGAAGCAACAAAAGGTGTATGTTGCCTTTATGGACTTGGAGAAGGCCTATGTCAGAGTGGATAGAGAAGGCATGTGGAAAGTACTTAGAATATACGGAGTAGATGGCAAGTTGCTGAAAGCAGTGAAGAACATGTATGAGGGTGCAAAGGCGGCAGTACCTGTGGAGAATGAGCAGAGCGAGTTCTTTGACCTGAGTTTTGAGTTGAAACCGGGGTGTGTGATGTCCCCATGGTTGTTTACTGTATATATGGATGGAGTCATGAAAGAAATACTAGGAAGAGCAGTGAATGTTGGTGTGTCTAATAATCAGAATTTGGGATCCACAGAACCTGCAACACCGGAAATCACTCTTTCTTTGACACCTCCACCCAGAAAGAAACCACTACCTGACTCACATCCTTTACCACCCACAGCCACGCCTCCTGTGCAACCACGCCCACAACCTATTGTTTACACACCCCTTCCTACTTTACCTACTCGCACTGTCTCTGCTCCTCCACACCTGCATTCTCAAGTTCTACCTAGACAATACTCCTTACCTGTTCCATCATCACCATCTATCAGTTTACCGAGCTATTCTGAATCTTCGGGTACTCTACCTACTACCCCTATTATCGCCAACATTCCAAATCTTGTCACTCTACCTGTCCCTACTCCTCCTTAGGTTTCCTCACCTGTCCCTGCTACATTACCTGTTCCTCTTATTAGAAGTTCTTCCACTTTAGTTACCTATGCCTCTAAACTTAAAGCTCCAGCTCCTTCTGTCTCTCAATCCAGTAATAAACCATCTCCAAGACCTCTCCCATTACTAACCAAGAATTTTCCTACTACTTCTTCCCACACATCTCCACCTCTTCCATCTCATTTAATTCGCCCTAGATCTAACATACACAAAAAGCTGTCAAATCTTCTAGCTCTGCCTCCTCACCCTCCCCACAATCATGTGACAATAAACCTACCCTAATCCCTACTTACTCTAATCCAACATGTACAAGATCTGGTCGACGTGTGATACCACCTCAACGATGGGCTCCAACCTTCCGGCCTACCTACATATGGCGGGGCCTGTCCAAATCTACCTTGCCAAAACCAAACCTGACCACCCCACCTAGTGCGAGGTCAACCTTACCTGCTAGACCCACAACATCCTCAGTACACACTCCACAAGCCACCCCTGTTCTGGTCGCTACTCCTCCAGCCCCTGCAGTGATCAGACCCTCTCCGAGTGCACCTCCTGATACAGCGCCTCCTTCTGCGCCTACTTCAGCTATGAAGATCAACTGTATCATGGTATCGGATGGACTCGAGACGTCACCTGTCAAGACCCCTCAGCAGTTGGTTCAAATTGCATCAGAGGCGAAGCAACCACTCCATGTACACATGATCATGGACATCACCAAACCTGCCGATGTTCCTACTACAATGTGGCTGCATACTATGCAGAATCTGTCCCCCGTCCTCAACATTTCCACTACCCGGTCGCATATTCTGAAATCGCGAGGTCGCGACTTTTTCTTTGCCGACGGTGGTGAAGTGACGGGGTTAGTAAAAACGGACTCCAGGGACACCTGCAAGATTGCTAGCCTGCAAGTGAGCAGAAGGAAGAAGCGAGAACATCAGAACAGGAGGCAACACCATCTACCCGAGCACCCCCTGACCTCAGGAATTTCCCAGACTCTATGGAACATGAAACCAGGTCATCTAGGGCAGTCACCCCAGGTAAAGGGAAATCCTGATACCCTATCACAACATCGGTTTCAAACTGTGCCCGCCAATCACCAGCCGCCATTTGCTCAGCCACCTAACCTGCAGTATAACAAAGAAATATTTATACAAGTAAAACACCAAAGGCCAGAATGCTACCGGAGCGAGTGGACCTAATTAGGTCTACAAATTATGATGAGCCTGGAGATCTACCAAACATCGCAGAAGGAGAAATGATAGGCGAACTATTAGAAAGTTTGCCAATGAGCTTCAATGATAAAGTAATCAGTATAATCAATATTGCATACCTATTAAGCTAAGTAACTATCACCTAAGTACTAAATAAAATAACTATTATCCCTATGTACCTAACAATAATTATTATGTATATCTTAGTTAAATATTAACCGTCACAACTATATCACAACATTTCACAATATCCTTTTTCCATTGAACTCCGATAAGTGAGAGGCAAGAATTAAGTCTAACATAGCCTCAACGAAATTATAGGAAAAGTAAGCAAACATCCACAGGGGTAATGTCCTTAAGTCTGAATAAGTTCGGGACATCTTTTTTTTTTTTTTTTTTTCTATGTGATTGAGGGAGGCAAAAGGCATAACTGCCTATAGCGAGTGCCTCCCCCATAGTTGAAAGAGTGACAGGGCCAAAATCAAGGGACGTTCGAGCCAAAATGCCTGGACACACGGAGTTTGAAGCAATTTAAGTCATAGGAAGAGGGAAAGACTGATTCTGGGAGAGAGTTCCAGAGCTCAGATGTTGAGTAGAAGAAAGTTTGAGAGTAACGTTTCACTCTTGGGTTGGAGAGTTGCACAGAGTAGGGGTGGGATTGAGTTGCAAGACGGGTACCACGTGCCCTACGTAAAGGAGGTGGTATGCACTGGGATAGCTCTGAGGAACACTGATTATTATAGTAGCGATAGAATAGCGAGAGAGATGCAACATTGCGGCGGAGACAGAGAGATTGCAGAGAGTTGGTGAGTGGACGGGAGTTAATGATACGAAAGGCCTTCCTTTCAACTTTGTCTAGGAGAGCGGTGTGAGAGGAACCTCCCCACACATGTGAACAATACTCAATACAAGGGCGCACTATGCCCCTGTACAGAGCAAGAAGCTGTGCAGGGGAAAAGAACCCCCTAAGGCGGTTGAGCACACCCAGCTTCTGGGAGGCTGCCTTAGCAAGACTGGTAATATGGTCCTTCCAAATGAGAGCAGAAGAAAAAGAGACACCAAGAATATTGAGAGAAGGTGAAGGGTTGATTTTTGTATTGTTGAAGAATAAGGGATAGTCCGCTGGGAGATCCTGACGGGTAGATAGATGGAGAAATTGGGTTTTGGAAGCATTAAAGTTAACAAGGTTTTCTCTGCCCCAATTGGAAATAGTATTTAGATCAGAATTTAAGAGTTCTATGGCTTCATTACGTTTGTCGTTGAGGGATTGCTGGCTGGGGCGTTCTGAAAAACTAATGGAGTAGTGTAAGGTTGAGTCGTCTGCGTATGAATGGATGGGAATTAAGGTACAGTTAAGGAGATCATTTATAAAAATTAGAAAGAGAATAGGAGATAGGACAGAGCCCTGAGGAACACCGGAGTTTATAGGGTGAGGAAGTGAACAATGGCCGTCCACAACCGCAGCTATGGAACGGCCGGAAAGGAAATTAGAGACAAAGGCACAGATGGAGGGATAGAAACCGAAGGAGGGTAGTTTAGAAATTAAAGATTTATGCCAGACTCTATCGAAGGCTTTCGATATGTCTAGTGCAATAGAAAAAGTCTCACCGAAGTCCCGAAAGGAGGATGACCAAGAGTTAGTAAGATATGAAAGAAGATCACCAGTAGAGCGACCCTTAAGGAAGCCATACTGGCGATCTGAGAGCAGATTATGAGAAGAGAAATGCTTAAGAAATTTGGAAGCAAGAATAGTTTCAAAAACTTTAGAAAGACAAGAGATAAGAGCAATTGGACGATAGTTGGAGGGTTGAGAGCGGTCACCCTTCTTTGGGACAGGTTGAATGTGAGCAAACTTCCAGCATGAAGGGAAGACGTTAGAGGATAGACAGAGACGAAAGAGTTTGCCTAGGCAGGGAGTCAGCACGGAAGCACAGTTTTTGAGAACAACAGGAGGAACACCGTCCGGACCGTACGCCTTATTAGTGTTAAGCCCAGAGAGGGTAGAAAGTACATCTTTAGAAGAGATTAGGATATTAGGCATAAGTAAGAGAGAGGAGGGCGGAGAGGGAGGAATAGCACCGGAATCATCCAAGGTGGAGTTTCTAGCAAAAGTTTGAGCGAAGAGTTTAGCTTTGTCAGAGGAAGAAGTGATGGTTGTGCCATCAGAGTGGGAAAGGGGAGGGAAAGACGAGGAAGAGAAATTGTTGGAGAGGTTTTTGGCTAGATGCCAGAAAGCTTGGGAAGAGCTAGAGTTGGATAGTTCAGTGCATTTATTATTAATGAAAGAGTGTTTGGCAAGTCGAAGAACAGATTTGGCTTGATTCCGGGCAGAAACATATGAAGAATGAGAGTCTTGAGTTTTAAGGCGTCGGTACCGTTTGAATGCTTCCTCCTTATTGCGGACAGCAGTAGAACAGGCGTGAGTAAACCAAGATTTTTTAGCATTAGTCTGAGAGAAAGAGAATGGAATGTATGCTTCCATGCCCGATAGGATTACCTCGGTAATGCGTTCAGCACTCTCCGAGGGTCCCCGGCCATGGAAGCAGAAATCATTCCATGGGAAATCAAAGAAGTACTGCCGAAGAGCCTCCCAGTCGGCAGCGCCAAAGTGCCACAAGCGCCGCCGGCTAGGAGGATCGGGTGGCTGTACTGGAGAGATAGGACAGGTGACAGAGATAAGTTTATGGTCGGAGGAGCCCAAAGGAGAGAAAAGATCGACAGTATAAGAAGAAGGGTTAGAAGTTAGAAACAGGTCAAGAATGTTGGGCCGATCTCCGATGCGATCCGGGATACGGGTGGGTTGCTGAACTAACTGCTCTAGGTCATTTAGGATAGAAAAGACGTAGGCTTGTTCACCAGGTGGATCAGTAGTGTGAGAGGAGAGCCATTGGCGGTGGTGAACGTTGAAATCTCCTAAGATGGAGATTTCTGAGAAAGGAGAAATGGATAGAATGTGTTCCACTGTAGAGTTTAGATAGTCAAAGAATTTAGGAAAGTTGGTAGAGTTAGGGGAAAGATAGACAGCACAGAAATATTTAGTAAGAGAATGACAGGAAAGTTTGAGCCATAAAGTTGAGAATTCAGAGGAGTCGAAATCGGGAACACGAGAGCAAGTGAGTTTGTTGTGCACATATGCACAACATCCGCCATTGGCTTTGAAACTAGGATAGAGAAAGTAGGAGGATACAGAAAAGGGGTTGCTGGATGTTGCTACAGACACCTGGGTTTCGGTGAGGAAGAGAAGATCAGGTTTGTAGGAGGAGAGATGGTGCTCAACAGAGTGAAAGTTAGAGGAAAGTCCGCGAATGTTGCAGAAATTAATAGAAAGAGTAACAGGCCGAGGTCCAGGTAATTGTGTGGGGTCGTCAGGGGATGGTCGGTCGGGTGAGGGGGCATTTATGGTCCCCCCCCCTGGGGACTCCGAGGCTGGGCTAAAATTAATCATTTTTTTTATTAATTTTGGTGTGGAGGTATGAAGTGTGGTGTGCATGTTTAGTGTAGTGAAGTGGATAGGAGGAGGAGGTGTTTGTGAGAGCTAGCTGGATTGCTCTCAGTGTAAATGAGGCACAAAGAAAATCAGTAAGAGAGGCCAAGCAAATGAAACAGGAGTTCCAGCGACTCTTTATCACATGCCTATAACCTCACCTGGGTCTAGCCCTGATCGATTGGTGCCTACAATCTCCCCATTCAAAATGTGGAGTCTTGTCTTGCCCTTCCCCCTGCCCTGAGAGTATGCCGAACCTGCTGTGTGCCTTCTGAAGTCCGGATCCTGAAGTCCTGATTGTGAGAAGCAGTTCCTTTTGAAGTGCTGCCCTGTGGATCTACGTTCAACAACGGCCAGACTTACTCTCAACTCTCTACCCTCCTATATTACCCTAAGTGTCTCTGAGTATCTTATGTGATTATTGTTGTGAAGGTAAGGTTAAAATATGTGAATATTACAGTGCTAAATTGTCTATAGATCTGTGTCCAAGATCCTTATTCATTGTGTATGTATTAATCCTTCAGAATTTATATTAATAGCTATATAGATATGTGCCTAAGATCTAGTGTTCATATTTGATATATAACTCTCCTAGAATGTTTTACCCATACGTTAAATACTTGTGTTAATTAATTCACTTAGCCAGAGCTCACAGATTTTCCTTGTATATGTCTATTCTATTATGTATGTTGCAAGTTAAAGTCGAAGTGTATTTCGTGTAATTATTCCCTTCTTAAAATAACAACCTGTTACTTAGAACCTACGCTCAATTTCATATTTGTTTATCTCAGTCTCCCCTCGTTGAGAAGATTTGTTATTAATTTTTATATATACTTTCTTCCTGAGATACTAAACTTACGCTCGTTTGTCTAAACGTTAATTTAATTATTATATGAACCGTATTTATGTTCATTTGATTACTGATATAGATAATTCTGATTCTTCTCGTCTAGGAATTCTATCCTTGCATAGATTCTGTTATCTAATTATTCATCATTCAAATACCCCGCTTATTGTGTGAATTCTTTATAAGGCTCTGGTAACCAGTTCAGATATCTTGTTATACCGTTTTGAGTATTTTCTTAGTTCAACTTCGTCGTGTACGTCATTCACTTATAATTAATATTGTGTTTAATTATTTGTATACACTAATTCTATTTAAGCAAACATCCACGGGGGTAATGTCCTTAAGTCTGAATAAGTCCGGGACATCTAACAGCAGTGGAGTCTTGCCTTGCCCTTCCCCCTGCCCTGAGAGTATGCCGAACCTGCTGTTTGCCTTCTGAAGTCCGGATCCTGAAGTCCTGAGTGTCTACGTTAGTTTTGTTAACTGTATTTTTTATCAATTTACGTTCAAGAGATATTAATCTGCTGTTTATTTATGATCAGAGAGTAAATATTAAATCTGAATTCCTCGACCCAAGATAGTATTGTTACATATAGTCGATTGAAGAATATATGTTCAGATCATAATTTAATCGATTTAAGTTAAGAAGAGATTGAATTGTAAAAATAATTCAACATACCATTCCCAGTCATTTCATTTTGTTCTCCCGAATACTAAGATTGTAATCGCACAAACAATAATTATAATTTCCAAGACCGCAGTAACTAGAATGACCTGAGTCTATCTACCTGGTCAGTCACCCTACTCGTGCTAATTTACCTGTCACTCGCATCCCTCACCCCCGTGAGCGTTAATCGAACCAGCCATCCTGTACTTATCTTTATCTCTCAATTCATTCATTCTCTCATATTCGGGGAGTCTCTTAATTATATATTTCTTTTGTAGAATAAAGATACGTTAGACACTCGACTCACATAAATATTATTATTAAGGTTGATTCTATAGGTCAAGTGTTTATTCTTATATTTGCATATTTCCTATATTTATATTACCACAATATGTTTATACTTTGTATTATTAACTAGAGATTGATTATTCATGATCAAATGCATTCCAAGTGTTGCTTACTGTTCCTTATAATAGTTAAGCTAAGTCTCAGCCCTAATTGAGCTCGGTATATTCGTGATCTTAATATTGAGATTATTATGCAACGTATTGAAAGATCCGGAGCATACCGTAAGAAATAATTCAAGCACAGATATAAACCATATGCCATTGAATAAACTATACAGTTTGTGTATAATTTACATGTGTGCTTTCATTGAATTCTGTAGCACCTGATTGAATACCTATTTTTGTGATTAAGAACGTGTTCGACAGGTTCCTGTTGAGGATATTTACGGTCTATAAGTCCATAATTGGATTTTAGTGAAGACTGGGTAACGGATAGAAATATTATATCCCGACATAATATCTGTATAATAGACGGAACGGCGAATAACTAATAATATATCAGTATAATAGAAACTGTTCTGAAAAGAAGTCAAGAAAGTTAGGGAAGGTAGCAAGGGAAACAGTAAGGGTGTGAAAGATAAGAATGGGAGAATGCCAGCCGAGAAGCAAGAGAGAGTCGAAAGAGGCGGGAGTACTTCAACGAGTTGCTAAATGTAAGGAATGAAAAGCAAGCAAACATAGTTGTATATGGTATGGGATGGAGAAGAAGAGAAGTAGTAGAGGAGGAGGTGGGGATCAGGAGGTCAGAAGTGTGGGAAGCCATGAAAAGAGTGAAGTTGGGGAAAGCACCAGTGTGACGCATGTCGAGTATGAGCATGCTGTACAGAACGCCAGTCAGGCCCCACTCTCGCTAGGATTGTCAGGGCAGGAACTTTGGCTGTAGTCCTAGTGTAGAGTTTCCTAACTTAGTTATGTGAGCGTTGTACTATAAGTATTATAAATATGTATTTTGTTTTCATCTGAGTCAACGAGTTCTATTTTATATCATTAGTTATAAGTGTTGTGTGTGGGACTTATTTGTAATGATGAGAGGAGAGAGAGATTACTTAACGGGGGGCCAGTGAGTGCGCCATGCGGCAGGTAGGCCTAATTCCCTCCTTCCTCCTCCCTCCTCCCTCTCAGTGCGTGGGAAATCCTTTGTCGATCCCAGATTGAGAGAGAATATTACGTAATGATTGCTAGTGGGCGGTCCTTGAGTAGTTGGCGATATGCTCACTAGAGGGCCGAGTATAAAAAGGGAAGTCTAGCCGCATTTTCCTCAGAACTCATTTAGGCAGAGCGACTTCTCATATCCCTTGCTACTATACATATTCTTCCGACTGATGTGAACTTTCTCTACTCTCTGAACCGCCTATCTTCTCCTCTTCCCGACCTTTATAACCTCAATGACCCCTTTGGTGCAGATTTAGTCAGCCAAAGTATTATCGCTTGAGTTCTCACGAGATATATGCCTATTAGATAGCCTATTTTGGAAGGGATAACTAGAATAGGATTCTTTAATGTTTGTTGCACTCGTATATGCATTTCCCTGTGTATGATTATTCATGTTCCTGTTTTCTGCTGATCTAGGTGATGCTAGACTGGGATGGGGCTACTAGAGTTGTGATTCCCGATGAGTATTAGGTTTTGTTGAACCTGTACAATCGCAACGGAGACTTGGGAAGCCTAGGTGGTCTTTCTGACTGTGTACCTTGTGAGTTTAGCGCTGTGTTGCGAGTGAGGGCTTTTGCCTCTGCCACCCAACACTGTGCTAACTCGTTTGCTTGACTTTGAGAGGATCGCCAGGAGAGAACCAGATACTAGTGATCTGGATCTCTCAAGAGAGCATCCCGTCAATTAACGTAATTTGGCCGCACAGCCTTAAGGACCTCGCTAGGCTACGAGCCGCTTGCTCAGCCATTGTTTCCTAGCCTACTACATCCCAGCTAGACTTTGCTCGGTCAGCAGAGACAGCATAGTATTGAAGCTTTCCTTATGTATGTTATTGTTTATGCACTATTGATTTCATGTGTGGCACGCATAGCTACTTTAGAGATTAGTGGCCCCCGAGCACAATCCTAGTAGGCTATTGCCAGTGCATTGTCGGAGTACTTCTTTTATATGTTTGCCATTTACTACTGTCTATTCTTATAATTCTTCTTATGTCAATTTAAAGCCTTTAATATTACTTAATTGCCAGTGTGTTGCTTATTGAATTACTGTTCAAAATCCGATACTTACTTCTTACGAGTATCCGAGAAGCATCTAACTTTATCAGAAGATTCCTTGCTCGATGCTCGAGGACTATTGTTTAACGTAACGTAATAGTGCCGATCCGAAGTAGAGGGTGGAGGACTTCTTAAGTTCTTAGTCAAGGGTGGATTACTTCGGCTTCGGCCAACACTATTCTTTGGTGTTGTTGTATTTACTTCTTTGTTTGATTGTTGACCAGACTAGATAACTCCCGTCTTTTTATTAGTCTGTTGTGAAACGCTAGTACCGAGTTCTTGTATACCCCGTTATAGCAGATAGAACTCTGGAGGGTATTGGTGTTTTTTGTTCGGCTGGCAGTACTCTGGGGTTGGGATCGTGTGTTTCCGTTGTGGCAGCGAGCCATACTCGAGTCCTGTGTGAGAGCCCTAGTGTACCCGTGTGCCCGGTCGTAACACCAGGAACAGATGGAGTGTGTGGGGAAATGTTGAGGTATGGTGGTGAGATAGTGATTGAATGGGTATGGAAAAATGTGCAAACTAGCATGGGAGAAGGTGAATGCACCCGATGACTGGAAGACTGGCATAATAGTCCCCCTATATAAGGGGAGAGAGGAGTGTGTGGTAACCACAGAGGAATATGTCTTTTAAGCGTAGTAGGGAAGGTGTACAGTAGGGTAGTGATTGAGAGAGTGAGAGTGAGAACGGAGAAATGGATAGGTGACGAGCAGGGAGGTTTTAGGAAGGGAAGAGGATGTGTAGATCAGATTTTTACCCTGAATTGTGTTGTGGAGAAATATCTGGAGAAGCAACAAAAGGTGTATGTTGCCTTTATGGACTTGGAGAAGGCCTATGTCAGAGTGGATAGAGAAGGCATGTGGAAAGTACTTAGAATATACGGAGTAGATGGCAAGTTGCTGAAAGCAGTGAAGAACATGTATGAGGGTGCAAAGGCGGCAGTACGTGTGGAGAATGAGCAGAGCGAGTTCTTTGACCTGAGTTTTGAGTTGAAACCGGGGTGTGTGATGTCCCCATGGTTGTTTACTGTATATATGGATGGAGTCATGAAAGAAATACTAGGAAGAGCAGTGGATGTTGGTGTGTCTAATAATCAGAATTTGGGATCCACAGAACCTGCAACACCGGACATCACTCTTTCTTTGACACCTCCACCCAGAAAGAAACCACTACCTGACTCACATCCTTTACCACCCACAGCCACGCCTCCTGTGCAACCACGCCCACAACCTATTGTTTACACACCCCTTCCTACTTTACCTACTCACACTGTCTCTGCTCCTCCACACCTGCATTCTCAAGTTCTACCTAGACAATACTCCTTACCTGTTCCATCATCACCATCTATCAGTTTACCGAGCTATTCTGAATCTTCGGGTACTCTACCTACTACCCCTATTATCGCCAACATTCCAAATCTTGTCACTCTACCTGTCCCTACTCCTCCTTAGGTTTCCTCACCTGTCCCTGCTACATTACCTGTTCCTCTTATTAGAAGTTCTTCCACTTTAGTTACCTATGCCTCTAAACTTAAAGCTCCAGCTCCTTCTGTCTCTCAATCCAGTAATAAACCATCTCCAAGACCTCTCCCATTACTAACCAAGAATTTTCCTACTACTCCTTCCCACACATCTCCACCTCTTCCTACTCATTTAATTCGCCCTAGATCTAATATACACAAAAAGCTGTCACAATCTTCTAGCTCTGCCTCCTCACTCTCCCCACAATCATGTGACAATAAACCTACCCTAATCCCTACTTACTCTAATCCAACATGTACAAGATCTGGTCGACGTGTGATACCACCTCAACGATGGGCTCCAACCTTCCGGCCTACCTACATATGGCGGGGCCTGTCCAAATCTACCTTGCCAAAACCAAACCTGACCACCCCACCTAGTGCGAGGTCAACCTTACCTGCTAGACCCACAACATCCTCAGTACACACTCCACAAGCCACCCCTGTTCTGGTCGCTACTCGTCCAGCCCCTGCAGTGATCAGACCCTCTCCGAGTGCACCTCCTGATACAGCGCCTCCTTCTGCGCCTACTTCAGCTATGAAGATCAACTGTATCATGGTATCGGATGGACTCGAGACGTCACCTGTCAAGACCCCTCAGCAGTTGGTTCAAATTGCATCAGAGGCGAAGCAACCACTCCATGTACACATGACCATGGACATCACCAAACCTGCCGATGTTCATACTACAATGTGGCTGCATACTATGCAGAATCTGTCCCCCGTCCTCAACATTTCCACTACCCGGTCGCATATTCTGAAATCGCGAGGTCGCGACTTTTTCTTCGCCGACGGTGGTGAAGTGACGGGGTTAGTAAAAACGGACTCCAGGGACACCTGCAAGATTGCTAGCCTGCAAGTGAGCAGAAGGAAGAAGCGAGAACATCAGAACAGGAGGGAACACCATCTACCCGAGCACCCCCTGACCTCAGGAATTTCCCAGACTCTATGGAACATGAAACCAGGTCATCTAGGGCAGTCACCCCAGGTAAAGGGAAATCCTGATACCCTATCACAACATCGGTTTCAAACTGTGCCCGCCAATCACCAGCCGCCATTTGCTCAGCCACCTACTGTAACCTGCAGTATAACAATGAAATATTTATACAAGTAAAACACCAAAGGCCAGAATGCTACCGGAGCGAGTGGACCTAATTAGGTCTACAAATTATGATGAGCCTGGAGATCTACCAAACATCGCAGAAGGAGAAATGATAGGCGAACTATTACAAAGTTTGCCAATGAGCTTCAATGATGAAGTAATCAGTATAATCAATATTGCATACCTATTAAGCTAAGTAACTATCACCTAAGTACTAAATAAAATAACTATTATCCCTATGTACCTAACAATAATTATTATGTATATCTTAGTTAAATATTAACCGTCACAACTATATCACAACATTTCACAATATCCTTTTTCCATTGAACTCATATAAGTGAGAGGCAAGAATTAAGTCTAACATAGCCTCAACGAAATTATAGGAAAAGTAAGCAAACATCCACAGGGGTAATGTCATTAAGTCTGAATAAGTTCGGGACATCTAACAGCAGTGGAGTCTTGTCTTGCCCTTCCCCCTGCCCTGAGAGTATGCCGAACCTGCTGTGTGCCTTCTGAAGTCCGGATCCTGAAGTCCTGATTGTGAGAAGCAGTTCCTTTTGAAGTGCTGCCCTGTGGATCTACGTTCAACAACGGCCAGACTTACTCTCAACTCTCTACCCTCCTATATTACCCTAAGTGTCTCTGAGTATCTTACGTTGTGATTATTGTTGTGAAGGTAAGGTTAAAATATGTGAATATTACAGTGCTAAATTGTCTATAGATCTGTGTCCAAGATCCTTATTCATTGCGTATGTATTAATCCTTCAGAATTTATATTAATAGCTATTTAGATATGTGCCTAAGATCTAGTGTTCATATTTGATATATAACTCTCCTAGAATGTTTTACCCATACGTTAAATACTTGTGTTAATTAATTCACTTAGCCAGAGCTCACAGATTTTCCTTGTATATGTCTATTCTATTATGTATGTTGCAAGTTAAAGTCGAAGTGTATTTCGTGTAATTATTCCCTTCTTAAAATAACAACCTGTTACTTAGAACCTACGCTCAATTTCATATTTGTTTATCTCAGTCTCCCCTCGTTGAGAAGATTTGTTATTAATTTTTATATATACTTTCTTCCTGAGATACTAAACTTACGCTCGTTTGTCTAAACGTTAATTTAATTATTATATGAACCGTATTTATGTTAATTTGATTACTGATATAGATAATTCTGATTCTTCTCGTCTAGGAATTCTATCCTTGCATAGATTCTGTTATCTAATTATTCATCATTCAAATACCCCGCTTATTGTGTGAATTCTTTATAAGGCTCTGGTAACCAGTTCAGATATCTTGTTATACCGTTTTGAGTATTTTCTTAGTTCAACTTCGTCGTGTACGTCATTCACTTATAATTAATATTGTATTTAATTATTCGTATACGCTAATTATATTTAAGCGTTCCTCAATAGTAGTTAACTATGTTTGTTTTGTTAACTGTATTTTTTATCAATTACGTTCAAGAGATATTAATCTGCTGTTTATTTATGATCAGAGAGTAAATATTAAATCTGAATTCCTCGACCCAAGATAGTATTGTTACATATAGTCGATTGAAGAATATATGTTCTGATCATAATTTACTCGATTTAAGTTAGGAAGAGATTGAATTGTAAAAATAATTCAAAATATCATTCCGTCATTTCATTTCATTCTCCCGAATACTAAGATTGTAATTGCACAAACAATAATTATAATTTCCAAGACCGCAGTAACTAGAATGACCTGAGTCTATCTACCTGGTCAGTCACCCTACTCGTGCTAATTTACCTGTCACGCGCATCCCTCACCCCTGTGAGCGTTAATCGAACCAGCCATCCTGTACTTATCTTTATCTCTCAATTCATTCATTCTCTCATATTCGGGGAGTCTCTTAATTATATATTTCTTTTGTAGAATAAAGATACGTTAGACACTCGACTCACATAAATATTATTATTAAGGTTGATTCTATAGGTCAAGTGTTCATTCTTATATTTGCATATTTCCTATATTTATATTACCACAATATGTTTATACTTTGTATTATTAACTAGAGATTGATTATTCATGATCAAATGCATTCCAAGTGTTGCTTACTGTTCCTTATAATAGGTAAGCTAAGTCTCAGCCCTAATTGAACTCGGTATATTCGTGATCTTAATATTGAGATTATTATGCAACGTATTGAAAGATCCGGAGCATACCGTAAGAAATAATTCAAGCACAGATATAAACCATATGCCATTGAATAAACTATACAGTTTGTGTATAATTTACATGTGTGCTTTCATTGAATTCTGTAGCACCTGATTGAATACCTATTTTTGTGATTAAGAACGTGTTCGACAGGTTCCTGTTGAGGATATTTACGGTCTATAAGTCCATAATTGGATTTTAGTGAAGACTGGGTAACGGGATAGAAATATTATATCCCGACATAATATCTGTATAATAGACGGAAACGGCGAATAACTAATAATATATCAGTATAATAGAAACTGTTCTGGAAAGAAGTCAAGAAAGTTAGGGAAGGTAGCAAGGGAAACAGTAAGGGTGTGAAAGATAAGAATGGGAGAATGGCAGCCGAGAAGCAAGAGAGAGTCGAAAGATGGCGGGAGTACTTCAACGAGTTGCTAAATGTAAGGAATGAAAAGCAAGCAAACATAGTTGTATATGGTATGGGATGGAGAAGAAGAGAAGTAGTAGAGGAGGAGGTGGGGATCATGAGGTCAGAAGTGTGGGAAGCCATGAAAAGAGTGAAGTTGGGGAAAGCACCAGGAACAGATGGAGTGTGTGGGGAAATGTTGAGGTATGGTGGTGAGATAGTGATTGAATGGGTATGGAAAATGTGCAAACTAGCATGGGAGAAGGTGAATGCACCCGATGACTGGAAGACTGGCATAATAGTCCCCCTATATAAGGGGAGAGAGGAGTGTGTGGTAACCACCGAGGAATATGTCTTTTAAGCGTAGTAGGGAAGGTGTACAGTAGGGTAGTGATTGAGAGAGTGAGAGTGAGAACGGAGAAATGGATAGGCGACGAGCAGGGAGGTTTTAGGAAGGGAAGAGGATGTGTAGATCAGATTTTTACCCTGAATTGTGTTGTGGAGAAATATCTGGAGAAGCAACAAAAGGTGTATGTTGCCTTTATGGACTTGGAGAAGGCCTATGTCAGAGTGGATAGAGAAGGCATATGGAAAGTACTTAGAATATACGGAGTAGATGGCAAGTTGCTGAAAGCAGTGAAGAACATGTATGAGGGTGCAAAGGCGGCAGTACGTGTGGAGAATGAGCAGAGCGAGTTCTTTGACCTGAGTTTTGGGTTGAAACCGGGGTGTGTGATGTCCCCATGGTTGTTTACTGTATATATGGATGGAGTCATGAAAGAAATACTAGGAAGAGCAGTGGATGTTGGTGTGTCGCTGAAAAGGGAGGGAAATGAGTGGAAGCTGCCTATACTGCTGTTTGTGGATGATACAGTTCTGATGAGCGATAATGAATGGGAGTTGCAGGGTTTGGTAAATGAATTTGGAACACTGTGCGAAAAACTGAATTTGGATGTAAATGCGGGGAAGAGCTAGGTTATGGTCTTCGAAAGGGGTGAAGTCACAGAGTGTGAGGTGAAGTTGAACAGTCAGGCTATGGATATCGTAAGCTCTTTTAAGTATCTGGGCAGTGTGTTGAGTAAAGATGGGACTATGGATGAGGAAGTGCGGGAGAGGGTACAACAGGGGAAGAGGGTTGTAGGAATGTTGAAAGCAGTAACAAGAAATAGTGTGGTTTGTATGGAAGTGAAGAAGTCCTTGCATGACAGTGTGGTAATCCCGACACTAACTTACGGAAGCGAAGCACGGACGTTCGGGAAGAGACTCACACCACGGATGAGAGCGGTGGAAATGAGTTACTTGAGAAGTGCTTGCGGAGTTACATGGAGGGATAGACAGGCGAATGAAGAAGTAAGAAGGAGGTGTGGTGTGGAGGTAGATGTGCTGGAAAGTGTGAAAAGGAACAACTTGAGATGGTTCGGCCATATGGAGCGTATGGAAAGCGGGAGATTGACTAAGAGGGTGTACGAGAGCGAGGTGGGAGGACAGAGAGGGAGAGGTGCACCGAAGGAGAGGTGGATGGATGGAGTGAGGAAGTATATGAATGAAGGCGATGCTAGTTTGGAGGAGGGGCGTCGACTGACTGGGGACAGAGCTGCATGGGGGTGGTTCGTTCGTGGCCACCCCTTCGGGGATCGCGGCTATCAGATAGATAGACGGTAACGGTGAATAACTAATAATATATCTGTATAATAGTCGGTAACGGTGAATAACTAATAATATATATATATATATATATAAAATAGTCGGTTAAGGTGAATAACTAATAATCTATCTATCTATCTGTCTATTGCCTGACGCCGTGATCCCCGAAGGGGTGGCCACGAACGAACCGCCCCCATGCACCTCTGTCCCCAGTCAGTCGACGCCCCTCCCCCCAACCAGCACCACCTTCATTCATGTAGTTCCTCACTCCATCCTTCCACCTCATATTCGGTCTACCTCTCCCCCTCTGTCCCTCCACCTCGCTCTCGTACACCCTCTTAGTCATTCTCTCGCTTTCCATACGTTCCATATGGCCGAACCATCTCAAGTTGTTCATTTTCACACTTTCCAGCACATCTACCTCCACACCACACCTCCTTCTTACTTCCTCATTAGTCTGTCTATCCCTCCATGTAATTCCGCACGCACTCCTTAAGTAATTCATTTCCACTGCTCTCACTCTTGGTCTGAGTCTCTCAACCAACGTCCATGCTTCGCTTCCGTAAGTCAGTGTCGGGATTACCACACTGTCATGCAAGGACTTCTTCACTTCCATACTGACCACCCTATTTCTTGTTACTGCTTTTAGCGTTCCTACAACCCTATTCCTCTGTTGTACCCTCTCCCGCACCTCTTCATCCATAGTCCCATCTTTACTCAACACACTGCCCAGATACTTAAAAGAGTTGACGATCTCCATAGCCTGACCGTTCAGCTTCACCTCACACTCTGTGACTTCACCCCTTTCGAAGACCATAACCTTGCTCTTCCCCGTATTTACCTTCAAATTCCGTTTTTCGCACACTGTTCCAAACTCATTTACCAGACCCTGCAACTCCCATTCATTATCACTCATCAGAACTGTATCATCCGCAAACAGCAGTATAGGTAGCTTCCACTCAATTCCCTCCCTTTTCAGCGATACACCAACATCCACTGCTCTTGATAGTATTTCTTTCATAACTCCATCCATATATACAGTAAACAACCACAGGGACATCACACACCCCTGTTTCAAACCAACATTCAGGTCAAAGAACTCGCTCTGCTCACTCTCCACACGTACTGCCGCCTTTGCACCCTCATACATGCTCTTCACTGCTTTCAGCAACTTGCCCTCTACTCCGTATATTCTAAGTACTTTCCACAAACCTTCTCTATCCACTCTGTCATAGGCCTTCTCCAAGTCCATAAAGGCAACATACACCTTTTGTTTCTTCTCCAGATACTTCTCCACAACACAATTCAGGGTAAAAATCTGATCTACACATCCTCTTCCCTTCCTAAAGCCTCCCTGCTCGTCGCCTATCCATTTCTCCGTTCTCACTCTCACTCTCTCAATCACTACCCTACTGTATACCTTCCCTACTACGCTTAGAAGACATATTCCTCGGTGGTTACCACACACTCCTCTTTCCCCTTTGCCCTTATATAGGGGGACTATTATGCCAGTCTTCCAGTCATTGGGTGCACTCCCCTTCTCCCATGCTAGTTTGCACATTTTCCATACCCATTCTATCACTATCTCACCACCATACCTCAACATTTCCCCACACACTCCATCTGTTCCTGGTGCTTTCCCCAACTTCACTCTTTTCATGGCTTCCCACACTTCTGACCTCCTGATCCCCACCTCCTCCTCCACTACTTCTCTTCTTCTCCCTCCCATACCATATCCAGCTATGTTTGCTGGCTCTTCATTCCTTTCATTTAGCAACTCACTGAAGTACTCCCTCCATCTTTCGACTCTCTCTTGCTTCTCGGCTAGCATTCTCCCATTCTTATCTTTCACACCCTTACTGTTTCCCTTGCTACCTTCCCTAACTTTCTTGACTTCTTTCCAGAACAGTTTCTTACTCTCCCTCCATTTTACACTCAGATTCCTTCCAAATTCCTCATCTACTCTTCTCTTACTTTCCTTCACTACTCTCTTCACCACCCTCTTACTCTCCACGTACCTCGCTCGTTTCTGACTCTCGGAATCTTCATTCCCTCTACTACCCAACCACTCTCTATATGCTTTCTTCTTTTCTTCCACAGCTATTCTTACCTCTTAACTAATAATATATCCGTATAATAGACGGAAACGGTGAATAACTAAAAATATATCTGAATAATAGTCGGTAACGGTGAAAACCTAATAATATATATGTATAATAGACGGGAACGGTGCATAGCTAATACTATATAATTATAATGTAAGATTAATGGTAATGGTGAATAACTAATATGGCCGTATGATTTACGCCTTTTTTTAGGTATCGGTAAATAACTAGCAATATGTTCGTACCATTAAGGGTAACGGTAAATAGTTAATTATATACCGGTAAAATTAACAAAAGCGGTAAAAAACTAATATTATATCCGTAGAATTAACGGTAAACAAATAAGTCATCGGTAAAAATACGGTAACGGTAAGTAACTAATTATATGTCGTAACATTATCGGACGGAGTAAATTCATAATGATTTATATCCGCATAATTAAGAATATCTAAATAACTATAGATAGCGCCAGCGAACTTGACAATAATCTTGACCCCTTAACCCCTAAGTGTCGGGGCGCAACATAAGTCGAGTATAATAAATCTGGACTATCTGGCGGCGCTCGACATAGGTCGTGTGGCAATTTCAGCACGTAATGTTGCTGAGAGAGAGAGAGACAAGTGGTGGCAGGAGAGTAGCGAGCGTATGACTGCTCCAGACCACCGCGGCGAACCTACTGACACGAATCCCACCTCCTCCCTCCCTCTCTCACTCGCTATATACGGAATTGTATGGGGAAAGTGCCGAATTACATGCTTTTTGCACTCGCGTTGCGCGGTTATTGCAAGAAAACTAGCCATCATAAAAGGATCGTTATGGTGTTATTGGAAAGCTCTGTTTATGCCCTTTCAGGGTTAGATACTTGTTTTACGCTCTGGGTCTTATTTAGGCATGAAAATGATCACGTAATCAGCCCTATTTTGGCTAAAAACACCCCGCTGGGCGGTACATATAAATAAACCGCCTAGCCCGCTAATAAGGTGTTAACTTCTCATTACTGAAAATAAATGAAAACAATCGAGTTGATATTTCTATCATTTGAGAAGAGCTCACCAAGAAATAGGTATGGATATTTACAGCCAGTTTGTTCTAGGCCCTTTTGAGTTACAAAGAGGTCACGGATGAAGATTTTTGTCAAGTACGTTGGCGCTACCTATAATTTTATATCCATATAATTAGCGGTAACGGTAAATAACTGATAATATATCTGTATCATTAAGACTCAACGAGCGGCTAGGTTAATAACTTCTACTACCTGCCAAGCGGGCATATTTACCCTCAACGAGCTTCATTCCATGCTCTTTTTCATGCATAAACAAGAGCCAGAGCGTAATACAATTATGTATCCGTGAAAGGGCGTTAATTGAGCTTTCCAATGACACCTGAACCATCCTTCTACGATCACGGGTTGTCTTGCAACGATCGTGCAACACTAAGGAAAAATCCCTAAAATACGGTAATTTCCTGACACATTTCCCTGTCTAGGGAGGCAGTGGGTGTGGATGCGTTTGGAGGTCGGGTCAGTCGCGGTGCGGGAGCCGTGCCGTACGGTCAGAGTTAACTTACGCTCCTCCCACCACTCGGACTCTCTCTCAGAGCCAATTATGTGCTCAACATCACATACGACTTAAGGGGGGCCCCGCTCTTTAGGTCTCGGTTCTCTTGACCGCCTTAAGTCAGGCCCCGCCAAAGAGGGGTTAAGGGTAACGGTAAATACCTAATTATATATCGGAAACAAAATTGGAAACGGTAAATAATAATATTTCCGTATATTAACGGTAACGGTTAATAAATAACATGATATCCGTATATTAACGGTAACAGTAAAGCACTAACAATATTTTCATATGATTAGGAGTAACGGTAAGTAACTAATTATATATCAGTAATATTAAAGGAAGGGGAAAATAAATGATATATCCGCAATAATATCGGTAACTGTAAACAACTAATAAAAGATACCTAATATTTACAGAAACAGTAAAAAAAAAAATGTTTTTATATATTCCAACTACTCCCTCTCGGGCATAGGCTGATAGCCTTTACACTCTACCGCTGAACATGGTGAGGCCAGTGAGGTCTTGTTCCAGTCTAGGGAGTGAGACATGCGAAGCACCTTGGCTCGAAGCAATCCCATCTCTGAAGCCGCCTCGCCTCTGCGCTTTACAGTCTCATCCCCCAGGCTCGGACCCACACTCTCAGAACGCCACCTATTGAACAATTAATTAACTCACTATGCATTGCCCCCCTGTAGCATATTTTTTAATACGGGAATATTCATACAAATGCTATTTTAATCAGTGAACAATGAGGGTATTTTTTTGGCATTTCGGTGTGCTGTGGTAATGCACTGATACTAGGTACAGCACAAATTCCATCCCAATAATATCTTAATATTATATCCGTAAAATTAACAGTAATTATTAACAACTAATAATATTATGGTATATATGCGGTAACGATACATATTAACGCTACTAAATAATAAAATAACTAATAACTAATAAAATATCGAGTACAAGAAGTCAAGATAGAAAAGTTAATGTACCTAAGAAATTAACAATACAGATAGTGTTTGGGTCAGATCCCGACATCACACAGATAGGTAGAGCTGTTGACAGAAGTTATAATCATAATGATATTATATCCTATACTTATATTACACAATATTATATTATATAATATTATATTATATAATATATAATATATAATATATATTAATATAATTGTGTACATCTACACAACCGTTAGACTTTTTTGTTTGTACAGTCGGCCAAATATGTGATGTCTCGGCTCCAAGTACATTGTGTCCAATAATTGTTATCAGCTATATATAAAGACGATTGTTTCATGTCGAATGAGATGTACAAAGAATGTCCTACACTTACTCACCCTATTCAACATCTGATAGATATTAATACAACACACAGAGAGTCAAACTTAATGACCGTTAATACAAGACTTATTAGCACTACCGGACTCCCCCAGACATATATGACGCGATCGCGTCATATGGACTAGTGAACCAAAAACTCGTATGACGCGATCGCGTCATATGGACTTATCTCTATACCTCTCCAATAAGTTTATGACGCGAGTTTGCGTCATATGAGCTCAGTAAGTCCGATAAGTTACCATACGATAAAACCGTTGGTGGCAACCTCATTCACCTCCGATAATTCTAACGGCCGCAGTGTTGTGAGTGTAGTGCGGGGCAGTGGCAATGATTCCGGGGCTCCCCCCTCCTCGGACTTATTGGAACATAATATGTCGGAGGGAGTTAAAATAATCTGGTGGGATTAATTTTCACCGAGGGAAACGGATTAACCCTATAACGGCCGAGGGAGGCTCATTTTTCAATTTCCCCGTTTTCCTTCATTCGTTTAGACATTTTAAGACTGTTCACCCCATTACTTTTGCGTTAATAAGAAGCTTCTACCGATTCAGGTTTCTAATTGTTTCTGGACGAGCGATAGCGTTCCTATTACTTTAAAAATATTGGCATATGGCCGGAACATTCATCTATTGACAAATGTAAAAATTGAGCTGGAACGGGTTCAGGGTGGCCATTTATACAGTTGGAGTGGAGTCTGGGAAGGCGTATTTATTTGCCTAATGCCCCTTTCACACATACAGGACTCGGGCGCCGAATGCAGCAGAAAGCAGCCGAGTAGCGACTCTGCTGCATGCGGCACCAAGTCGGCACCTATTCCTACCCATGCGGCTGTAGTCGTCTGTAGTCTGGTGAAGTCCTGGCAATGCGTGTCAAGTCGCGGTCCGCGACGAAAATGTTTGTCAGTTTTGAAATTTGGGCCAGACTTGAAATTTGTCTGGTGGATGCGGGGAGTAGTCTGCTCTAGTCGGCGCTAGTCGTACCAAGTCTTCTGTATGCGGCTGTAGTCCTTGTGTATATCGGCTCGAATTGTGTTTCATGTGTAGCATAAAGACTACTGCCGCATACACCAGAGTACAGCCGCCGGACACGAGTACAACTGCAAAAGTCTGCTGAAGTCGTGTGCATAAATTTGCATAAATTTGCATAAAAAAATTAAAAATTATGCAAAAATATGAGTCATACGAGAACAACAGACAACAGCGGAATTCATCCGCATGCAGCCGCATACAGCAGACTCCAACCACATTGACAGGAGTGCAGACGTATGACAACACCCGGAACCCAATGTGGCAGAAGAGTCGAGCCAACTTGACCGGACAAGTAACCGACAACAGAAAACTCCAACCGACAACACAAAAGTCGAACCGAAAACAGCCGCATCCACCAGACAAGAAATACTAGACATTTTTCCCAACAGAACGGCAACACGGCCCCTATATATAGGCCCCAGGCAGCGCACTCCCCAACAGTCTTCAATGAGACCACCAACGACGCACACCTACCACCCTCACCCTCGCCGTGCCTCTACCCTGACCTCTACGCTCACCTATACCGCCTTTACACCATGCCTGGACCCAGTCGAACACCAAAGACCAGGAAGTCGCAGAGTCCACAGAAAATCCAGAGGCAAGAAGACGACAACCGATTGGAAGACTTCTTTGGAGACGAGACCCAGATGAGTGAGGAAGAGAGCATGGAGGTAATCCAAGACAGCCAGCCTCCACGCCAAACACCCCCCGCTGCCAAGCGGCAAGCACCGCCACCAGCTCCCGCCAAAACCAGCATGCTACCGCCAGGGAGCAGCCAGGACACCCAGGACACCCAGGACACCCATGACATCCAGGAGATCGACATCGAGACGGCTGACGAGGCCTCCCCAGATGCGATTATCTACGGCGTCAAATCTAAAAGAACTATAACGAGGGTAGTGTTGCGCCCCGAAGACGAGGTCGCCGTGATGGAGTGGTTGCGGGCACATACATTCATGTATGACAAGCAGGCCCGGGAATTCAAGGACTCTGACCGGAAGTGGCGCCTGTTTGAAAAGAAGGCCAAGACTCTGACCCCTCCAATAAAAGGTAAGTTTTCCCATATTGATACGTGAAATGTTATATTATTAATATTTACGTTGTTTATCTGTGTTAGTACAAATTTTTATGTGTTGTGATGAATAGTGACACTGTTTACCTGGGTAGATACCTGTAATATTGGGTGATATATAGACATTGTTGTGTGATATATACGTTTCTATTATATGTGATTTTGTCTTGCAAACAGGTGCTCAGCTGAGGACCTGGTGCGACAACATCCGCTCCAGGTTTGGCAAATTGACGGCAAGGAAGAGTGGTGCTGGGGCTGAAATACGGTACAGCGACCGTGATCAGTGGATCCTTGAACAGGGCAGTTTTTTCAGGGGTCACATTGTGCGGAACAAGCCTCGTAGCACCGGTAATGTGAGTGTTTATTATATATGTTATTCAAATTCAGCAATACTTATTTAATCATTTCCAATTATTCCCTTAAGGCAGTGTTTATGTTACATTTTGCTGTCATGTTATGCATGCTTTGTGGTTTCAATGAAACAATCTCCATAGATTTTTTATTTTAATTAATAATTATTTATTAACATCATTGCAACACCAAACTCCTACCCCCAAATGCCATTCATTACACTATAACACATCCCGACTCACCACATTACAGTAAAAATATTATATCTGCCTTCCTCCGATAACACAGTTCATATACCAGGCCGCATCACAACATACCATTATAAAATAATCTTCTTGTTTTCACCCCAACAAACAGTTCCCACAGCATGCCTCATCCGACGCCAACGATGATGCGCCTGAGCTGGACGACCCTGTACTCGAGACCAGGACAGAGGCCGAGGACTCTGCGTCTGGGGCCTCCCAGCACAGCACAACAACAGGCACCAAGCGGCAGAAGGCTTCAACCAGCTCCGCTGAAATAGAAGAGGTGAGAAAAATTATAGAAATGTGCATATGCAAACAAATTAATGTAAGGTGTGGAAAGGTAAGACAAGTTATATAATGTGAAGAGTTGCTCTGGACTGCGAATGCGCCACTCCCACTGACACGGTAAGGCAAATATTGACATGCGCTACTAACTTCATTAATGATGTAAACTAAACATATTTTATTAACATGTACCTATTATGTAATATTCCTAATACATATCTTACAGAAATCTGGAATGCAGATGGAGATTTATGTTATTTATGAGTGTGCATTGCATAATTATCCTGACGCTGTCTGATAATAATCAACTTTTTGGACATCTCTCTTTATAGATACAGCAGACGGTGACCGCCTTCCGCAAGGACGTCAGTGAACTCCGGGAAAGCGTGAAGACAGGAGGTGGACGCCTCAAGCCTCATGTTTCCGCGTTCGTTGCCTACCTTGCGGAAGTCATGAATGAGTGGTCTGCCGATGACTGCAACACGGCTCAGCAGGAGATGACTACCTACGTGCTGCAGATGGACAAGATGGCGCGGCAACGGGCTTCGGGGGCAACTGCAACCCCAGCGAGTGCGGCACCACCCCCCGTCCAACCTCCACAACCCTCCGTCAGCGTCCAACTTGCGCCCCAGGTATACCAACAACGTGTGCCACAGCTGACTCCACACCTGGGCCAACCTCTTGGACCGGCCCCACAGTTTACGCCCACCTTGTGGGGCAGCTCCACCCCCACATATGGGACACACCTCGCGGTGCCCGCCACACCTGGGAGAAGTTTTCAGAGGCAACTCTTTGATGTGAGTCTCAACCTGGACTCCCCAAACCCAACACTACACACACCGCAGCACGAGGGGCAGTAGAGAATTTCCGTCCAATGTAAAGATTAAAATAAAATTCTGTTGTGAATACTGTGTTTAGAATTCCAATCCCATATGCCAGTAATATGTTATGAAACAATAAATAATAGTTATCTTTGCTGAAAATAGTCTCTAGTAATAATACCCAAAAATATGTCCTTAAATAACATGGCAGGCAAATATTTACGACTTGACATTCATTCACAAAAGTGACTACTAAATAAAATATAGATGAATAAAATAGATGTTGAAAATATAGATGAATATAATATATGTTTTCTAAAATTAATATACACTCATCATATACAAATGCCCGCGACGGCAATAACAAAGCAAGAAAGTAATAGCCTGATACGTATAAATAGTAATATATAATAATAAAATATAACTGACGCATGACAGTTACATAATAAATTACTGAATGTCATGGAAATACTGAATAATGAAATAATATGCGAAAGCAAATGACTGAAGAGAAGTGAAAATGAAAGTAATAATTATTAATAAGAAACATATGAACATATAAAATTTGCAAATGATATGGACAATGGCACGCATGATTTAATTAGAAAGAGCTGCAAATTAGGTCAGTTAATGTAACATTAAAATACACACAATCATCGTACCTTCATGAGTCACTGAACCGGCTATCCTGCCAGCTCACACTGCCCCGGGTTGATGTGAAGTAGTCTGCCATGTAGCGACGCAACTCCTTTGCGTAATTAGTAGCCTGGTTTCCGGTCAGTGGCATGAGCGGCTCCAACTGGTCACCATCCCTCCAAGACCCTGGCGTCACCCTGTGGGTGACTGGGTTCTCCCTGTCAAGAAAGCCAACGGGGTGGTGACTGGGGAAACGGCGACGGATGAGGTTGTGTAGGCAACAGCATGCCAGCACCACAGACTCCACTCTCTTGGGTTGCAGGGGAATGGTGGTGAGCAAACATCTGAACCTGTAGAATAGGGAGACACAAAACATGTTTATTATCAAATACCTGCCTCTGCAAAGAGAATAAGTTAGCAATGCAAGTGTATAGCCTTATTAATGGCATTAACCCCACCAAAATTGAAAGATATTTACCTGTTAGCCAAGATGCCAAAGGCATTTTCCACCACCCGTCGAGCCCTGGACAACCGGTAGGAGAAGATCATCTCGCCCATGTTCGTAGAGCGATGTGGGAATGGTTTCAGTAGCCAGGGTCGCATGGGGAATGCGTCGTCAGCTAACAGGAAGTAGGGCACAGGCCTGGCACCAGTGTGTAGGGGTTGAGGAGGCGGAAGTCCCAGGGTGTTGTTCTCCAGGCCGGCCCTGATAGGTGTCTGTGCAAAGACACCACCGTCAGACCCCGAACCAGTGGCACCCACATCGCAGTACAGGAACTTGTAGTCAGCATCCACAACTGCCATAAGCACAATAGAGTGGAATCCCTTGTAGTTATAGTAAAGGGACCCAGCATTGGCAGGGCAGCGAATGGCTATGTGCTTACCATCAATAGCACCAACGGCGTGTGGAAACTGCCAGCGTTCTTCGAAGAGGTCAGCACATTTCTTCCAATCTTCCGGGGTCTTGGGGCATGGCAGAATGAGAGGGTGGTATTCTTGGTAGATGGCCTCACAGGTGTCAGGAACCAGCAGTGAAATGCTGTTATGGGCGACGCGGAAATCATAGGAGAGTGTTTGATATGAATCACCAGTCGCCAGGTAGCGCAGGGTAATGGCGAGACGAAGGGCAGGGCTCAGGGATTTCCGCCAGAAGGTGTCCTGTCTCTCTATCCTGGGTGTTATCTTCTCCACCATTTCCCAGAACATGTCCACGTCCAACCTGGTGAAGTTTCTGAAGCTGCGGTGGTCTTCGCGCATGAACTCATGCATGATATTCTCGTAGTGGCCATACATTGGCCGCCGCAGGAGCCAGTTCCGCGTCCACACTGACCTCCTCTTCCTCCTTCGTTGTTTAATGGCTATTTTCAGAGCCAACAGATCAACCTGGAGAGTTAAATCCATGGACATGGTCGCCAGGTATATGTCTATATTTTGGCGCTGGGAGGGTGTAATGAATACGTGCGCATCCATGTTGTGTGGTAGAGTGTCACCGTAGCTGTTGACGCAACGGTGGAGTCGACTGTAATGATGTTCAGCCCTGCTAGACCGCCCCTTTTTATACATCCGCTGGCCACACAACTTGTGTGTGTCGGCTTTATGCGGGTGTATGCGGTTCGACTCTGAAGTCGATCGTCTGTATTCTGGAGTCGATCGGCTGAAGTCTTATAGATGCGGGTGAAGTCGGCATGTAAAAATGACCGTTATTTTTTTTTTCGGTTCGAGTCTCAAGACTTCTCCGGAGTCAAGACGACAACGTCGGCTGTATGCGGCTGTAGTCTGGTGAAGTCCGTTGGATGCGGCATACCGAGCCAACTCCAAAAGTCGGGGGACAAAAACGCTACTCTGCTGTATTCGGCGCCCGAGTCCTGTATGTGTGAAGGGGGCATAAGGAACAAGCTGAAATACATACCTCAAAACGGCAAAAGCAAAGTGTTAAAAGTAGGAGTACCTTTATTTAGTCGCTAGGTTCTTATCCTAGCGAATAATATGGTCCATTAACAGATGATAAATATATAATTAATGGGAAAGTGGTGTGCCCTGTATTATATTAATGGCAAGGTATTTACAATTAGCATCAAATTTGGCTATATATATATATATATATATATATATATATATATATATATATATATATATATATATATACATATTATATATATATAGATATATATATATACCATAATAACAGTAATTTACATGGGGGATAAGTTAATTTCTCGCCCGTTTAAACCAAAACAAATATATGTAAGAAATGTCAAGAATATAATATGACAGCTATCAATAAATTAAAGCAACGATGATAATGCCTATCAGTACAATAGAGAAGGAAAACATACGTAGATGTAACGACAACACAGAAAGGATTCAACCTGCAGAAGATTTTGCAAGTGATTTGAAGTGGTTACCTCATGAGCTGATCTAGATCAGCTTTGAGGGGCTAATTAATGGTGGCTGGCAGGTACAACCCACCAATGAAAATGACTGTCATCAACCATGTTTCATACATTGGGGTATGGCATGGCTATTACAGTTATTTAGAATGGGTTACTGTGCAAAGCTCTATCTATCTATCTATATGCTCTGGCCCAATCCCCATTTTGGGGGTAGCCGACTCAAGACAGAGCAAGAACAGGGAAAACACAAAAACAACATAAAACAAAAAATAAACACAGATAAAAAGCACAAACTCACACACATCCAGGTCACCCAGGAGAAGACCCAGAGACCAGGGTTACCAAGGTCGCTCCAGCACTCCCCCAGCCCCTGACCACCCGGAGAGGTTCCGATCTCGGCAGGCAGACATGCAGCGGAGCCAAAGCCACAAGCCCTCCCACCACACTTCCAGGCACACCCTTCATATTAATCGTCCCCCCGGGCCAGGCGCCTGATGGACTATTATCTAGTCGAACTTGCGCCCGACCCCTTACTCCAAATGACCACGTGTTCACTCAACTATTCACAAGCATTCTCCATTCACTCCTGTCCACCACCACTTCCTCTGCCTGATCTATAGTCATTCCTCTATCATCCAAAGCCTTTCTTACACAGTCTCTCCATCTCAATGGGGGTCTTCCTGCCCTTCTATCTCCCCTTGTACCTGACTCACATATTCTCTTTGTAAGCCTTTCATCTCCCATTCGTTCAACATGACCATACCAGCTCAGCACCCTTCTGTCCACTCTGGCTGACAAATGTTCCTGCTGCCCCACTCTCCTACGTATCTCTTCATTCCTCAATCTGTCTCTACGAGTAACTCCACACATACTCCTCAAGCAGCTCATCTCCATCACATCCAGCCCTCTTTTCTCTTTTTTCTTCAGAGCCCATGTCTCAGCCCCATACATCACTGTTGGCACAACAATTCCTTGATACAGTGCACTTTTTACTTTCACTCCGAGATTTCTCGTCTTCCACATACTTCCCATTGCTCCGAAAACCTTCCTTCCTTCACACACTCTCTGTTTTACCTCCACTTCCATACCTCCACTCCTGCTTATCGTTCCTCCTAGATATTTAAAACACTCTACTTGTTCCAATATTTCCCCATCCAGCCTCACATCTAGATTCACCCTATGCTCTCCCCTATTACACACCATTACTTTACTTTTATTGACGTTCACCTTCAGTTTCCTCCTTCCACAAACCACACCAAACTCTTTGACTACCCGCTGCAGTTTCTCATCAGAATCCGCCACCAATGCTGTGTCATCAGCGAACAGCAACTGATTCAACTCCCAATCTCTACCATTCTTTCCTACTAAACCCAATCCTCTTCCCATAGTTCTCCTTTTCACCTCCCTCACCACACCATCCATAAACATATTAAACAGCCATGGTGACATTACACAACCCTGTCGCAAACCTACCTTTACCTCAAACCATTCACTCAACTCACCATTTCCTACTCTCACACATGCTCTGCTCCCTTCATAAAAACTCTTAACTGCTTCTAACAAATTTCCTCCTATTTCATAAATCCTTAACACCTTCCACATTGCTTCACGGTCCACACGATCATACGCTTTTTCCAAGTCCATAAAAGCCCAAAATATCTCCTTATGCTTCTCTAAATACTTCTCGCATAACTGTCTTACTGCAAACATCTGATCCACGCACCCTCTTCCCCTCCTAAAACCGCACTGTTCTTCTCCTATTGCAACTTCCGTACACTTTATTATCCTCTCTATCAACACCCTGCCATACAGCTTTCCAACCACTGACAATAAACTAATACCTCTATAACTTGAACACTCCTGCCGATCTCCCTTCCCCTTGTACAACGGCACAATACATGCACTCTTCCAGTCTATTGGTACCATTGACACAACAAAGCACACATTGAAAAGTCTCACCAACCAATCTATTATCACATCTCCACCCTTCTTTATACACTCCACAGCAATACCATCCAAACCTTCTGCTTTTCCCGCTCTCATTTGTTTCACTGCTTCTTTCACCTCATTTTCCTCAATCCTTTCATTCATTCCCTGCCACCTGGGTGGCCTGGGTAACCTATCTCCATCCACCTCTGCTTCAATCACTGCTTCTCTTCCATCTCTTGTATTTAACAAAGATTCAAAATACTCAGCATATCTTTTCCTCACTTTAACTGGTTCCACTAGTAATTCTCCATTTTCATCTTTCACTGACTCTTCCCTCTTTTGTCCTCCTTTCCTTACTTTATTTACCTCCTTCCAGAACATCTTCTTTCGTTCTTCAAAATTCTCACTCAGCTTTTGGCCCCACCTTTCGTTTGCATCTTTTTTCGCTTCTCTAATTTTCCGTTTTGCCTCTCTCCTTTTCTCCTTGTACCTCTCCCATACCTCAACACTACCATCCTGTAAAACCCTCTCAAAACACTGTCTCTTCTCCTCAACTGCCTTTCTCACCGTATCATTCCACCACTCGCTTCCCTTCCTGATACCTCTGCCTCCTACTTTCCTTTTGCCGCATACTACCTCTGCACTTGCTTTCACTCCTTCCTTAAACTGTTGCCATTCAACCTCTACTTCTCTCTCTTCCATCTCTCTCACTTCCATCCACTTTTCATTTAGTCTTTCCTTGTACTCCCTCTCTTTTTCACTCTTCTCTAACTCACTAACTTTTATTACCTCTCTTACTTCACGCTTGTCTCTTATTCTCCTGTAACTCTTAACTCTTAGCTTTCCCTCCACCAGGTAATGATCTGACATACCCTCCGCCTCACCTCTCATCACATTCACATCCAGCAGTCTACACAATCTTTCCCTTGTCACCAGCACATAATCCATCAATGCCCTCTCTACAATCTCTCCCCTCACAAGTCTATGCCAGGTGTACTTGTGTATACGCCTTTTTTTGAAGAACGTATTACCTACACTCAATCTACACTCTTCACATACATTTTTCAGTCTTTCTCCACTCTCGTTTACACCATCCACACCAAAACTACCGATGACTCCCTCAACAGGCTCATTTCCTACCCTAGCATTTAGGTCCCCTAAAACTATAACATTTTCATTTTCATCAAACCCTTGTAGACAATCTCTCAAATCCTCCCAGAAACCCTCTACCTCGTCTAACTCTCTTTCACTTCCTGGTCCATACGCACTTACAAAAACCCACCTTTCACCCTTAAACCGCATTCTCACCCACATTAGCCTTGATGACACCTCTTTCCACTCTTTTATAAACTCTCTCAACTCCTCCTTCACAATAATAGCCACTCCTTCTTTCCCCCTGACTCCCTCGTCTACTCCAGACTTTCTACCTATCACGTTTCCAAAATCCACTTCTCCCTCTCCTTTCATCTTTGTTTCATTCAGTGCAAGGACATCATACATCCTTCTTTCAAATAACCTTCCAATATTGTGACGCATGTCGAGCATGAGCATGCTGTACAGAACGCCCAGTCAGGCCCCACTCTCGCTAGGATCGTCAGGGCAGGAACTTTGGCTGTAGTCTGTGTAGAGTTTCCTAACTCAGTTTATGTGAACCGTTGTACTATAAGTATTATCATTATGTATTTTGTTTTCTTCTAAGTCAACGAGTTCTATTTTATATCATTAGATATAAGTATTGTGTGTGGGACTTGTATGTAATGATGAGAGGAGAGATATTACGTGGCGTGGGATTAGTGAGTACGCCACGCGGGCCGGTAGGCCTAATTCCCTCCTTCCTCCTCCCTTCCTCCCTTTCAGCGCGTGGGAAGTTCTTTGTCAATCCCAGATTGAGAGAGTATATGACGTCATGATTGCCAGTGGGCGGTCCTCAAGTAGTTTGAGATATGCCGCTAGAGGACCGAGTATAAAAAGAGAGGTTTTTGCCACCATGCTTCAGAACTCATCAGGCAAAGCGACCTCTCATATCCCTTGCAACTATCCATATTCTTCCGACTGATGTGAACTTTCTCTACTCTCTGAACAGCCTATCTTCTACTCTTCTCGTCCCTTTTTAACCAATGACCCCTTTGGTGCAGATTTAGTCAGCCAAAGTATTATCGCTTGAGTTCTCACGAGATAAGTGCCTGTTAGATAGCCTATTTTTGGAAGGGTTAACTAGAATAGGATTGATTGATGTTTGTTGCACTCGTATATGTATTTCCCTGTGTACTATTATTCATGTTCCTGTTTTCTGCTGGTTTAGGCAATGCTAGACTGGGATAGGGTTCCTCGAGTTGTGATTTCCTATGAGTGCTAGGTTGGTTGAACCAGCACAATTGCAACGGAGACGTGGGAAGCCTAGGGGGTCTTTTTGATTGTGTACCGTGGGAGTTTAGCACTGTGTTGCGAGTGAGGGCTTTTGCCTGTGCCACCCAACACTGTGCTATCTCATTTTGCTTGACTTTGAGAGGATCGCCAGGAGAGAACCAGATACTAGTGATCTGGATCTCTCAAGAGAGCATCCCGTCAATTACCGTAATTTGGCCGCACAGTCTTAAGGACCTCGCTAGGCTACGAGCCGCTTGCTCAGCCATTGTCTCTTAACCTTAGATATCCCAGCTAGACTTTGCTCGACCAGCAGATACAGCATAGTATTGAAGCTTCTCCTTATGTATATTATTGTTTAAGCACTATTGATTTCATGTGTGGCACGCTTAGCTACTTCAGAGATTAGTGGCCCACGAGCACAATCTTAGTAGGCTATTGCCAGTGCATTGTCGGAGTACTTCTTCTTAATGTTTGCCATATCCTATTGCTTATTCTTATAATTCTTCTTATGTCAATTTAAAGCCTTTAATTACCAGTGAGTTATTCATTAAATTGCTGTTCAAAATCCGATACTTACTTCTTACGAGTATTCGAGAAGCATCTAACTTATCAGAAGATTCCTTGCTTGATGCTCGAGGACTATTGTTTAACGTAACGTAATAGTGCCGATCCGAAGTAGAGGGTGGAGGACTTCTTAAGTTCTTAGTTCAAGGGTGGATTACTTCGGCTTCGGCCAACACTATTCTTTAGTGTTGTAGTACTTTCTTCTTTGTTTGATTGTTGACCAGACTAGATAACTCCCGTCTTGTTATTAGTCTGTTGTGTGAAACGCTAGTACCGAGTTCTTGTATACCCCGTTATAGCAGATAGAACTCTGGAGGGTAGTGGCGTTTTTTGTTCGGCTGGCAGTACTCTGGGGTTGGGATCGTGTGTTTCCGTTGTGGCAGCGAGCCTTACTCGAGTCCTGTGTAAGAGCCCTAGTGTACCCGAGTGCCCGGTCGTAACAAATGGCGACCTTGCTTAGGATTTTGTGAACAGTATAATTTTTTGCAGAGTTGTACAACATTTGTTTGTTCGTACTTTAGCGTACATATTGAAGAATATTTTTTTTTGTAAGGCAATTAGGAGAGCATTTAAGAGACTCTAGTTAATTTAGTAATTAGTGCTTGCATAAGGGAGTTTAACACTTTTGTCTCGAGAATTTTTTGGTGAACTTCAGTATGTCGGGCCCTAGTATTGACGAGGAGCGAGAGATGCTATTTGAGGAGGTGCCGTTAGTAACTAGTGAGGAGGATGCTAGACTTTTTGTGAGTAAGCAGTACCACGTGACGGAGGAGAGGCTGACTGGGGTGAATGTTTATGGCTTGCACCTGATAGCCAAGGTTTTGGGTCTATCCAATGTAGGAGGGATGTCCAAGGGGGAGCTGATTTCCTGGGTGTTGCGTGGGCGACATGGGGTTTCGGAGGAGAGGGCGTTTGGGGGGGTTCCTCCCCAGATCCCCTCTCACTCGACTCCCACAGTGCCGTCCACTCAGTTGCCGGAGGTTAGCACTCTCCCACAGAGGGATGAGAATTGGAAGATTGGAGTGCCCTCGGGCGGTGCGTATGGTGGTTCCCCAGTTCTTGCCCCCCCTCCTTCAGTAGTGGCAGCTCCCTCTTCCGGCCTGTCTCCTGAGATGATATTTAAACTCGAGCTTGCTAAAATGGAGAATGAGGCTAGGAAGCAGGAGATGGAGAATGAGTCTAGGAGGCATGAGAAGGAGATGGAGGCTGAGTCTAGGAGGTATGCAATCGAGGCTGAGTCTAGGAAGTATGCGATTGAGGCTGAGTCTAGGAGGCAGGAGAATGAGACTAGGAAGCAGGAGAATGAGACTAGGAAGCAGGAGAAGGAGATTGAGGCTGAGATTAGGAGGCACGAGGCTGAGCTTAGGTACGACTCAGAGAAATATTGTGCTCAGATAGACTTAGATAAGACTCGTGCAGAGTCGACAGGGATTCGGATGGGCCGTGAGGGCCAAGTAAGAGAACAGTCCTTGTCTCACTTAGTCAAATTGGTGCCGGCATTTAGTGAAACTGAAGTCACAGAATTTTTTAATCGTTTTGAGAAGAAGTGTAGGGAGCATAATTGGCCTGAAGAGAAGTGGGCAGCTCTAGTCTCCTCAAGACTTACGGGTAAGGGTCTGAAGGCTTATGATGCACTGCCTTTAGAGTCTTGTATTGACTACCCAGTATTGAAGAGAGCTGTCCTACGGGCATACGAGTTGCAACCAGAAACATATCGATTGAAGTTTCGGGGTGTTACGAAGACTAGGGAGGCGACCTTTCTTGAACATGCCCGGGACTTAAAAGATGCACTTGCTAACTGGACACGTTCTGAGAAAGCTGAGACGGCCGAACAGTTGACTGAGCTGTTTCTGCTCGAGCAGTTTTATAAGTGTACTGGTGCAGATATGACTTTAACTATTAAAGAAAAGAACCCTAAAACTCTACAGGAGGCAGCTGAGATGGCTGACCTCCGGCTATCATTAATTCGTGGGTGCGGGTCTGCCCAGCGTAGTGAGGCAGGTAACAAGGGGCGTGACACCCCACCCCCCCGAGTTAGTGATATACATTATGCAAACAAGTACAAGAGCTATGATACCAAGACTGACCACAAGACTAACACCGTCCCATTTAAGAAGGGGCCGGGCCCTTCCCAGTACCAAGGGAAGCCCAGAGGGGAGTTGGAGTGTTATCTTTGTCATGAAAAGGGGCACTTTGCAAGAGTCTGTCCTAGCAAACCACCTACAGCAGCTGTGTCTTTGGCCTGCAACATTGGTGTGTCTCCGAAGTCTTCTGAGTTTGCCCGGGGCAGTTCGTCAGAGGCTGAGGCACAGCCAATGCAGAAACACCTGAGAGGCTCGAACCCTGCTCAGGATGTTTTTTGCGACCATAGAGGACGGGGTTGCGTGATGTGGGCGGGGCGCAAGCATGGAGTAGAGGTCTTGCGTGATACAGGTGCTTCCCAGACTCTGATGAACAATTTGACTGGCTACCCTATAAATGCGGCTCGGGTGGTAGTGGTGCAGGGTATTAATGCAACTCGGTCATACCCGCTGGTGCGGTTGGAGTTGGAGGTGGATGGTGTGGCACGTGAATTGGATGTTGGGATTGTGGAGAAACTGCCAGTGGAGGGCGTCGACCTTCTTCTCGGCAACGACTTTGCAATGCCCGCTTCTGAGGTTCTACCCTTAGTCGTTGCCGAGAGGCCGGCCGACGTGAGTGGGGGAGAACAAGAGTGTGTCGAGCGGTGCCAGGCACAACCCATGGCGTGTGCTGTCACCCGAGCTCGGGCAGCTAAAGTGTCACAGCCTAGTCCTCCGTCTTCAGACCAGCAGAGGAACGATCAACAGGAGGAGGCTAAAGCTGGAGTTGGTTTTAAGAGTTTTGACTCGGCGGCTCTCCTGGGTGATTTAGTATTGGCACCTATGTTGGAGTCTGGAGAGGCCCCAGGACCTGTCACAGCTAGTGAGGAGGTAGGGCCGGAAGAGACTCCGAGGCAGCAACGTTGCACACGGAGAGAAGAAAGGGTTGCTCAGTTTGATATTGGGGAAGGACTTGGGTTGCTTCGGAAGCATCTAGACAAGTTGGTTCCCTCAGATATTTGTAAACTGCAGTTGGAGGATCCGGAAGTTCAGAAGTGTGGTAATGGTGCTGTCGAGATTAAACACGAGGACGGGGAAGCATGTCATGTGAACCTGTTGGAGGAGTTTGTGAGGCAACCACCTGAGCAGCCTACTGTCCCTGCGTTGGTCTGCCGCGGCCAAGGTGGAGAAGGAGAGGGGGGCAGTAGGGCACAGGTGGAGGAGAGTAGGGATTGTCATGTCTCGGCGAAGCAGTGGGCGGGGGACACGAGTCTGGTGGCTGTGGAAGTGCTAGAGCACCTGCCTGAGCAGCAGTGTGCAGCACTCCAGCACCAGCTCGGTTCATACCCCACTGGTCGTGCCGAGCCCCTGAGTCTCACAACTCGGGCGGTGCGAGATGTTCCGCAGGCAGGTCATGTGACTGTTAAAAGACCGTTAGCCTCGTTGTTTCGGTGGTTTAAGGTGGGCGACGAGGCCTTGGCATGGTTGCCAGGTCAGGGTCGACCCATGGCTGCCAAGGGTGGTGGTCAAAAGGAGGACATTGAGCAGATTGGTAAGGTCGGCTGTGGTATCGCAGTGCCCGGTCGTCGCATAGCCTCCCAATGCTGCTCTAGTCTAATGCAACAGCCCTACCATAGACCGACTGTATCTGGCCATGTCGCTGAAAGCGGTGATGCTGCGCAGGCAGATGTCGTCACAAGGAATGCGGGGGTGCGCATGTACGGTATCGGCGGGGAAGCCTTAGCAATAATGAACTGTGGGAGTGACTGCACGGGTGGTACTGATTGTCCCTCTCATGACCTGGCTGTTCTAGGGACGAAGGTGGAGAAGGAGGGAGACTACAGGTTAGAAGCTGCGGTCTCGGCTGGGTTGTGGGAGGGCACAAGGCATGTTGTTCGTGGAGACAGTGCAAGGCAGTTATTTACTAGGCTATGGCAGTACTTTCGCATGTTTGTTGCTTCTCCAGGCCTGAGGTACGGGGTAGAATCCGACATGCAGGCTGGAGATAGTGCAAGGCTCAGTTTAATTCCCTGCCGTATAAATCCTGCTCGACAGCCTATGGTGCAAGCAGAGCTGGATTACGTGTGGACGAAGGATCTGAGGGATAAGGAATGTCGTGAGTGGTCGTTGCTTGTAACTTTGTCCGAGCGTGCTAAAGAGGTATGTGGTTTTGTTGTGGACGGGAGTACCTACCAGTGCAATGTTGTGCCTGACGGACTTAAGAATGCACCAGCAACGTGTCAGAGCCTGATGAATGAAAGTGAAAAGGACGATGATGCGCTGGGACATTTCGAGATCTATGTTCCAGCCTATGGTCCGGTCGGTGTAGTTTACCCAGATCATTACCCTCTCGAGATCTTGGACCAGTTTCACAATCGGAATATGAGGCTGACCAGGTGGTCACTAAGGTTATTGGTATATAACCTGGACATAAGCCATATTGCCGGTTGTGACAACGAGGTTGCATGTGGTCGTTCAGGGGTATATGATCCTGGGTAAATTGACACACGGGTAGCCTCCTGCTTTGGTTTGAGTAGTATTTTGCGCTTGGTGCTTGTTGGCTCGCGGTTGTAGCCCAGCGTATTGGGTCGTAAAGCAGGATTGTTGAGCGTTTGGTATAGAAGAAAATAGGCTGCCCTTATAGTGCAGCCGAAAAAAACATATTAAAATATAAAAATCATATAAAAACTCTTTCTTTTTGATGAAGATAATTGTATAAGTTTGTCATAGCCTATAAGGTTTGAGTAGTCCACGAACTATCAAACGGCTGAGCTGCTGTAAGCTCGCTCTGGGAGCATGATATTATGTATTTAACTATTGTTGGGAGGAGTTATGAAATGTGAATTTTTTTTTTATAAGATGTGTTTTAGTGATAAACTCAGCGTTGTTTTAGTGCCATGCGGTCGCTGGGTGTGAGGGGTTTGATGGGGTTCTGTATATCAGATTTTAGCTCAGGGTTGAGCAAGTAAAATCTTGGGGGAGGTGTGACGCATGTCGAGCATGAGCATGCTGTACAGAACGCCCAGTCAGGCCCCACTCTCGCTAGGATCGTCAGGGCAGGAACTTTGGCTGTAGTCTGTGTAGAGTTTCCTAACTCAGTTTATGTGAACCGTTGTACTATAAGTATTATCATTATGTATTTTGTTTTCTTCTAAGTCAACGAGTTCTATTTTATATCATTAGATATAAGTATTGTGTGTGGGACTTGTATGTAATGATGAGAGGAGAGATATTACGTGGCGTGGGATTAGTGAGTACGCCACGCGGGCCGGTAGGCCTAATTCCCTCCTTCCTCCTCCCTTCCTCCCTTTCAGCGCGTGGGAAGTTCTTTGTCAATCCCAGATTGAGAGAGTATATGACGTCATGATTGCCAGTGGGCGGTCCTTAAGTAGTTTGAGATATGCCGCTAGAGGGCCGAGTATAAAAAGAGAGGTTTTTGCCACCATGCTTCAGAACTCATCAGGCAAAGCGACCTCTCATATCCCTTGCAACTATCCATATTCTTCCGACTGATGTGAACTTTCTCTACTCTCTGAACAGCCTATCTTCTACTCTTCTCGTCCCTTTTTAACCAATGACCCCTTTGGTGCAGATTTAGTCAGCCAAAGTATTATCGCTTGAGTTCTCACGAGATAAGTGCCTGTTAGATAGCCTATTTTTGGAAGGGTTAACTAGAATAGGATTGATTGATGTTTGTTGCACTCGTATATGTATTTCCCTGTGTACTATTATTCATGTTCCTGTTTTCTGCTGGTTTAGGCAATGCTAGACTGGGATAGGGTTCCTCGAGTTGTGATTTCCTATGAGTGCTAGGTTGGTTGAACCAGCACAATTGCAACGGAGACGTGGGAAGCCTAGGGGGTCTTTTTGATTGTGTACCGTGGGAGTTTAGCACTGTGTTGCGAGTGAGGGCTTTTGCCTGTGCCACCCAACACTGTGCTATCTCATTTTGCTTGACTTTGAGAGGATCGCCAGGAGAGAACCAGATACTAGTGATCTGGATCTCTCAAGAGAGCATCCCGTCAATTACCGTAATTTGGCCGCACAGTCTTAAGGACCTCGCTAGGCTACGAGCCGCTTGCTCAGCCATTGTCTCTTAACCTTAGATATCCCAGCTAGACTTTGCTCGACCAGCAGATACAGCATAGTATTGAAGCTTCTCCTTATGTATATTATTGTTTAAGCACTATTGATTTCATGTGTGGCACGCTTAGCTACTTCAGAGATTAGTGGCCCACGAGCACAATCTTAGTAGGCTATTGCCAGTGCATTGTCGGAGTACTTCTTCTTAATGTTTGCCATATCCTATTGCTTATTCTTATAATTCTTCTTATGTCAATTTAAAGCCTTTAATTACCAGTGAGTTATTCATTAAATTGCTGTTCAAAATCCGATACTTACTTCTTACGAGTATTCGAGAAGCATCTAACTTATCAGAAGATTCCTTGCTTGATGCTCGAGGACTATTGTTTAACGTAACGTAATAGTGCCGATCCGAAGTAGAGGGTGGAGGACTTCTTAAGTTCTTAGTTCAAGGGTGGATTACTTCGGCTTCGGCCAACACTATTCTTTAGTGTTGTAGTACTTTCTTCTTTGTTTGATTGTTGACCAGACTAGATAACTCCCGTCTTGTTATTAGTCTGTTGTGTGAAACGCTAGTACCGAGTTCTTGTATACCCCGTTATAGCAGATAGAACTCTGGAGGGTAGTGGCGTTTTTTGTTCGGCTGGCAGTACTCTGGGGTTGGGATCGTGTGTTTCCGTTGTGGCAGCGAGCCTTACTCGAGTCCTGTGTAAGAGCCCTAGTGTACCCGAGTGCCCGGTCGTAACAATATCCTCTCGCTTCTCATTTGTACTACATCCACGCACATTCAAAGCTCCTATTCTTAGGGTCCGGGACCACGAACGCGTTCCCTCGCCCCTATCTCTGTCTATCAAAGGTAAACAGGCATAACCTTGCTGAAGGAGTTAGCAAAGTTCAGCAAGTTCAGAAGTTCAGCAAAACAGGCATAACCTTGCTGAAGGAGTTAATAATGAAGTTCAGCAAAAGGGTGGGTATTTACAGTCGGTTATATTAAATCCCTTACCAGATCCTCATTTCTGGATATCCAATGGTGTAACATGAATTAATCTCTGTGCTTGTGCCATAATAGTGCCAACTGTCTTAATTAACACCATATTTCGCTACAATATATTCATGATAGCAGAGTAATCAAGATGACCACATTACAAATTACCTTCAACTGGGAAATAAACCGATTATAAGGAGTAACTACAGCAAATTAGATCTTGACTATAGTCAGTTTCTTTTCAGCTGACCGTGAACTGCAACGTCCTCTGCATATTTACTTAGTATTTACGAAGATACTATAGTGAAATAATATATTGTCAATTATCAAAACTTGGTACTTTTAGGATACACAGACAGTAGTTTCACATTTGTCCAGTAACAATCGATAGAACAGCAACACAGGGATTTAATTTATCTTCAGTCGGAAAATTATCATACACTATACAGATAGTTTCGTTTTAGGAAAGGTTACAAATGATCCACCATGATAAACCGGTAATTATAATGTAGACATTGGCAACATTTGCCCCCTGATGATCATGATGCGTGTTCATACTATATGCTGGCTATTATTAGATGATTTTATTCAGATGAGGAAGGGTAAAGGGAAGTCTGAGAGAGTTTTGATGCCCGCAGATCCTTTGTAAGCTGAACAAAATTGTATAATGGTAGCCAGTAGACTGTCAAACAACTGTGTAATCTTTAAGGGGTTAACAGTAAAAGACCATAAGTTATAACTCCCCAAACCTTATGCATAATTACGGTCAAAAGACCGTATAGTATATACTTCCAAACTACGACCATTAATCAATAACAGAAACAATTAATGTTGATGGTTAAGGCGGCTTGTGATTGTTAACCCTTTGAAGATTATGACACATTTTGAACGTATATTCTGGCTGTCACTGGATGACTATATGCGGTTTAGAAAGGATCGTTGGAAATTATATGAGTAATGACTATCTCAATTAACCCTCTGACTTCCATATACCCTTGTTAATTTGAATAAAATCGTCTACTAATAGGCAACACACAGAAGAGAAATGCACCCTCGGATATTCTAAAGGTTTGTTCTGCTTACCCATTCAGCTACAATGGAGTCCCACCAAGGGACGATCAGGCTGTTACACACCACTCACACAACCTCAGCCTGTAACGGTTGCTGCTTTAATGAAGCTACAATGCATTAGTTGTGTTTCGTTCTTTGTAATACCATGCGCGGTCATTGATCAGAAACTGCAACCAATTACAGTGCGCATTGTGGATATGACGTCATCTGAGTTATTGTGAAACTATGGCAATACACAAAATAAGTACATTAGATAGCCTTATTCCTAGTACTTTATGCTGCCAATTGCATTCACTGTAATCTATTCTATTGGCAATACTAATGAGGCAGTTTTAACTAAAGACATTGATATAAATATGGTATCACTGGTTCATCCAACTGGAGTCTAGTCACCGTTATCAGTGCAAAATAGTCCAGAAATGTTACTGGGAAAGAGTTGCTAGTAAGAAATACAGGAATGATGATTCCTGTAACTCTGTCCCTGTTAAGAATTGCACCCTGTTAACCTCCCTTCAACCCCTCTCCCCCCCCCCCCCCCCACCCCTTCTCCACTCACTCCTGCTAAATCCCGCCCCAGGCATTGATCTTTCTTACCTTGGTGACGTGCTGCCTTCTACAGGGTGGCGCAGAATTCGGTTACACACGTAATGATCTCCCACACCTCTGTGACGTGCTGCCTTCTACAGGGTGGCGCAGAATTCAGTTACTAGCGTAATGATCTCCCATACCTTTGTGACGTGCTGCCTTCTACAGGGTGGCGCAGAATTCGGTTACACACGTAATGATCTCCCACACCTCTGTGACGTGCTGCCTTCTACAGGGTGGCGCAGAATTCGGTTACCCACGAAATGATCTCCCATACCTCTGCGACGTGCTGCCTTCTACAGGGTGGCGCAGAATTCGGTTACCCACGTAATGATCTCCCATACCTTTGTGACGTGCTGCCTTCTACAGGGTGGCGCAAAATTCGGTTACACGTAATGATCTCCCATACCATTGTGACGTGCTGCCTTCTACAGGGTGGCGCAGAATTCGGTTACCCACGTAATGATCTCCCATACCTTTGTGACGTGCTGCCTTCTACAGGGTGGCGCAGAATTCGGTTACACACGTAATGATCTCCCACACCTCTGTGACGTGCTGCCTTCTACAGGGTGGCGCAGAATTCGGTTACACACGTAATGATCTCCCATACCTCTGTGACGTGCTGCCTTCTACAGGGTGGCGCAGAATTCGGTTACCCACGTAATGATCTCCCATACCTTTGTGACGTGCTGCCTTCTACAGGGTGGCGCATAATTTGGTTACCCACGTAATGATCTCCCATACATAAGAACATAAACACATAAGAAAATGGGAGTCTGCAGAAAGCTGATTGGCCTACACAAGGCAGATCCCTGTCACACCCAACCCTAATTATAAGCCCAGCTTAAAAACACCATTAGGACTTACCTCACCGAAACGGTCAGAGGTCAGAAAAACGGGGATCTGCAGATCCCCACACCTGGGCCACACCTGACAGATCACCCTCACACCCAACCCATCTCGTCCATATGCCTATCTAATTGTATCTTAAAGCTCCCTATCGTTCTTGATCCCACTATAGCACTTGGTAGCCTATTCCACCTATCTACAACTCTGTTACCAAACCAATATTTGCCTATATCTTTCTTGAAACAAAATGTATCTAATTTGAAACCATTTGTACGAGTTCGTTTGCCATCACTGAGCTTTAGTACATTTTTCATGTCGCCTTTATTAATCCCACTAACCCACTTGAATACCTCTATCATGTCCCCTCTAACTCTGCGTCTCTCTAACGAATGTAAGCCTAATTTCTTCAACCTTTCTTTATACGGAAGATTTATAATATTATGGATAATTTTTGTCATTCTACGTTGTACTCTCTCCAATGAATCTATGTCCATTCTGTAATACGGACACCAAAATTGGACAGCATAATCCATAATTATGGGGCCTCACTAATGACAAGTAAAGTTTTAAGAAAACATCAGCAGTTCTGTTACTCACACTCCTAGAGATGAACCCGAGAATCCTGTTTGCCTTGTTTCGAACACTTATACACTGTTTTCTAGGCTTCAAATCATTGCTAACAAACACACCTAGATCTTTCTCACAATTCGAGTTTTCTAATTCCATATTAGCTAGTTTATATTTAACATTTGTATGCATCTTCTCTATCTATAATACATTGCATTTGTCAATGTTAAAATTCATCTGCCAATTTACTGACCATTCGTGTAAGGTGTCTAGATCCCTTTGGAGGCACTCTATATCTCTATCTGAATCAATTTTCTCCCCATTTTGGTATCGTCTGTAAATGTACTTATCCTAAATCACGTAAATTACGTAAATCAAGGTCAAGAGCATTGCAACGTCCCAAAGCTGCTCGTCGGTGCAGCTTTTTCTTTAGCAATATAAGGGGACTTCACTCCCCAATATAAGGGGTCCATCTAAATGGACCAATGTAAGTAGTGGGGTACCCCAGGGATCGGTACTAGGACCAATTCTCTTTCTAATTTACATCAACGACATAGATGAGGGTCTCACCTGTACAGTCTCGAAATTTGCTGACGATACAAAAATTGCAAATAGCGTACTCTCAAAAGAACAAGTTGACGATATGCAACACAATCTAGATAAATTGTCATGTTGGGCCCAAATTTGGCAAATGAGTTTCAATGCGGATAAATGTAAAGTACTACATATCGGATACCTAAATGAGAAAGCAAACTATTCGATGAATGGCACTCAGCTTAAGAATGTAAACAAAGAAACCGATCTGGGAGTAACAATATCGAGTAACCTAAAACCGAGTCAACAATGTTCAGAAGTTGTTAAGAAGGCAAACAAAATAATTGGCTTTATAGGCAGGTCATTTGAGCATAAATCCAAAGATGTTATCCTAACCCTTTACAATTCCTTAGTCCGCCCTCTTCTGGAATACTGCGTTCAATCCTGGTGCCCTTATTACCAAAAAGATATAAACAAGCTAGAACGAGTTCAACGTAGAGTTACCAAAATGATACCAAGCCTAAAGAACAAACCATACGAAGAGCGTCTTAGAGAATTAAATCTATTTCCTTTAACCCAGCGCAGATTAAGAGGCGACTTAATTCAAGTGTTCAAAATCATCAAAGGCATCGACAATATGAACTGTAGTAAGTACTTCACTATCGACCAATCTAATTACACGCGGGGAAACGGTTGCAAAATTATTGGTAAATCTTTTAACTCACACGAATCTAAGAATTTCTTCTTCAATCGAGTTGTCAACTTGTGGAATGGGCTTCCCCGAGACGTTATAGACTGCAGCACCGTTGATTCATTTAAACTCCGCTTAGACAAATATCTCGCATCAAACCCGCGACTGACTGCGTTTGTAAATGAATAACTTTATTGTATACCCCCCTCAGTTACTAACCCATCTGTCCCCTACTAACTTCCTAATCCTGCCACGGACATTAGTTCTAGGGCAGTAGTTCCCTTTCCAATGTTCCCTTACCCACTCTAAACCACTGTTTGGACACTTGATCCTCAGTGTTTTGGAGGACAAGCAGCCTAGAAGGGTCACTAGACCTGTTGTTGCTTGATTTCCTTTGTACTAACATCAATTCTGTACACCAATTTCTTCAAGCAGAATCCCCTACTCTCCTTTTTTTGACAGAGACTCAAGTAACATCCACATCTGACACGTCTAGATTTAATTTTCCAGGTTATCAACTGCTCCAGAATTTCAGACCTAAAGGAGGTGTATGTTGCTTCGCAAAATCTGAAATTGCCCTGGAGGAGGTTACTAGTTTCAATTGTCCCTATTTTGATTATTCTATATACAAATTAATTTCTGCTGGTAAATTTAAATACATATGTTGCATCTACCGTTCCCCAAATACTCCTCCAGAGCAAAGTCTTTTGATTCTCTGTCCTCACAACTCAGTGTCCTCAACTTAAATGCTTCTTCTGAAATCACTGTGTTGGGTGATTTTAATGTCCATAATGTTGAATGGCTCACTCATTCAGCCAGGACTGATGATGCTGGTCTTGAATGTGAGCTATTTGCAGACTCATTTAATCTTACTCAACTAGTCAACCAACCCACCCGTGTACCAGATAATCCTAATCATAATTCCCACCTACTGGACTTATTTTTAACAACCAATTCAGAAAATTATGATGTTACAGTGAGGTCCCCGCTTGAATCTTCTGATCACTGTCTGATACAGGCCACCTGTCTATCACCTACCACACCTTCCCACTCTGAACCTGTTTTGGTGACTAAATGGCATTACGATAGGGCAGACTGGGAGGGTCTTCAAGGTTTCTTTATTGATATTCCCTGGACCTCTTTCTTTTCTAATGATGCACACTCCACCTTGAGCCACATACAAGATTTTGTAAAAATTGGAATGGAAACTTTTATTCCTCATCAAAAGTACAGTAAAAGATCTAATTCACCTAAATGGTTTGACCATAATTGTGCTAGAGTAACTGAACAAAAAGCAATAGCCTACAATGCATACACAAGATCAAAAACTCATGAAACCTTTAATTACTTTAGAAACATCAGAAATCATGCCAAAACTGTATTAAACCTAACTAAATCAAACTTTCTCCACAAGCAGGCAAACAAACTTCTAAATAATCCAAATGATAACAAAATATTTTGGTCTACTCTTAACTCATTTAAATCCAACTTCACTACTGCTTCATCCATTTCACCATTAAAATCTCCGACTGGCAATCTTGTAAGTGACCCACGAGGTAAAGCTAACCTTCTTTCGGATATTTTCTCCACCAACTCAACCTTAGATGAAATAAATCAAGATGTCCTGTAGTTAATTTTAATTCGCCTGAAATTCCCTCACTTAAGATCCACACCAGACATGTCAAAACTATTTTGCAGAATCTCTCAGTAGATAAGGCTCCTGGTCCAGATGAAATTCCTCCAATAGTACTTAAGAATTGCTCCTTGGTGCTCGCTCCTGTATTGGCAAAATTTTTCCGTCTGTGTACTCATACCTCATGCTTCCCAGTACCCTGGAAAGAAGCAAACATCCATCCAGTTCCTAAAAAAGGTGCCTCTTCAGATCCATCAAACTACAGACCAATAGCTATAACTTCCACTCTTGGTAAAGTCTTTGAAATTATATTAAATAATCACATAATTAAGCATCTTGAGAATAATAAATTAATCAGTGATAGGCAATATGGTTTTAGACGATGTCGATCAACTGCAGACATGCTTTGCCTTCTTACGCATCAAATCAACCAAGCTACAGACCAACATGGTGAAACACATACAATAGCACTGGATATATCAAAGGCATTTGATAGAGTCTGGCATCAATCCTTATTGTCGAAGATGTCACACTACGGCCTTGCATCATTAGTTCCACTAATTTCTTCTTATCTTCATAACAGAAAAATACGTGTAATGGTAGATGGCCTTTATTCTCAATTTCACTCAATAAATGCTGGTGTTCCCCAGGGATCAGTTTTGGCCCTAATTCTGTTCCTCATTCATATCAATGATCTCATATCTACCACTCATAATCCAATACATTCCTACGCAGATGACTCAACACTCCACAGTTCCTTCACATTTACCAATTCTTTCACCCAACCCGATCTTATAAATTCAAAAATAAACACTGCAATTTCTCTGAACCAGAACCTTTCTAGAATTAGTGGATGGGGATAAAAGAATCTAGTTTCCTTTAATGCACAGAAAACCAAATACATTCAATTTTCTAACCGACAGACTCTCACTGACTCCATATATTTTTTAATGATGTAAATATTCCCACTTCCCCTAGTATTGACATTCTCGTGTAACATTAACTACTAACTTGAGCTGGACACATTATGTTAGAAGCATTGCTAAGAATGCCTCTAAAAAACTGGGACTCCTGTACAGAGTTCGAGAATTCTTCACTGACGAGCAGTTGGCCGTGATATATAAAAGTCATGTGCGTTCTCAGATGGATTACTGTTCACCTCTGTGGGGTGGAAGTGGAGTGGTTGCATTGAGGCAGTTGGACAAAATTCAAAATAAAGCCATTAGATTAATCAATAACCCTGCAATCACACAGGACCTTCCTACATTATCCATACGAAGAAACGTTGCATCCCTTGCATTATTCTACAGATATTTTCACAGCAATTGTTCCGAGGAACTTGCTTCAATTGTGCCGCCTCTCCACATCTTTCCCCGTAGAACTAGGGCAGCTGAGAGCGCCCATGAATTTACACTTTCTCCTCCACAATGCAGAACTTCTGCTTATCAGAATTAATTTATCCCCAGAGCTACTACTCTTTGGAATTCACTTCCCTCGAATTGCTTTCCACAAACTTACAATCTACAAATGTTTAAATCCAGTTGTTACAAACATTTTATGAATGGAGGATGCCTTTAGGCACATGGACCTTTTTGTTTTATCTGTGTTTTTCCTTCCTCTGTTCATTGTCTCTTTAATTTTTTTTTTTTTTTTTTTTTTGTATGTATATAACGAACAACAGAGGACCTAATACAGATCCCTGGTGGACACCACTTTTGACTGCTCCCCATTCTGACTTCGTACCATTTATGGTGACTCTCTGCTTCCTACCAATTAGCCATGACCTAATCCATCCCAACAACGCCCCCCCTATTCCATGTGCCTCAACCTTTCTCATCAATCTCTCATGGTGGACTCTGTGGAAAGCTTTACTGAAATCTAAATATATGATATCATATGACTTGTCATTATCTACTGCTTCATATACCTCTGAGAAAAAACTAAGCAAATTAGTAAGGCAAGAACGTCCCTGAGTGAATCCATGCTGAGAAGAATTTATTAAATTAAATGTATCTAAGTGGTTTCTAATTTTACTAGCAATAATTGACTCTAGTAGCTTTCCTATGATTGATGTAAGACAAATGGGACGGTAACTGGATGCTATTGATTTGTCACCTTTTTTGAAGATCAGAACTACGTTTGCAAGCTTCCAAGCTTCTGGAACTATACCTGTCTCTAATGACTTGTTAAATAGAAATGTTAATGAGCAACTTAACTCATCCCTACATTCTTTTAATACTCTAGCATATACTTCATCAGGTCCAGGCGATTTATGAGGTTTCAGTCTGTCAATTTTCTTAAGCACATAATTTCTACTTATAGTAACCGTACTTAACCTATTTTCTATACTATCGCTATATACCTTACAGACTTCTGGAAACTGTGCCAAATTTTCATTAGTGAAAACGGAAAGAAATTGACTATTTAATGTACTGCACATTTCTAAATCATTTTCTGTAATTTCTCCTATCGAAGTTTTAAGGGAACCAATTACATCTCTAACCTTGGATTTATATAGTTGGTAAAAAGCTTTAGGATTATTTTTTGAGTCATTGGCAACCTTAATTTCATAATTTCTTTTTTCTTTCCTAATATCCTTTTTTACCTGTCTTGATAGATTCTGATAGTAAGCAAGTAGGTGAATTTCGCCTTTCCTAATTTTTCTATATATTCCTCTCTTTTGTCCTAGAAGATCTAATAGTCTATTATTCATCCATTTGGGTTGGTTCTGTGTTGATCTAAATTTTCTTTTGGGGATATATTTATTTTGTGCATTGAATACTGACTCGATAAAATTATCGTATGTATCTACCAAGGTTGACGTCTCTTCCTGACTTAAGATGACAGGTGCCTGAGAAGGGGTACACTCATTTGGACACCTGGATCGAGTTAATGTTTTGACCATAGGGTCCGCTAATAGGGCTCTTCTTCACCCACCATAATTGGCTTTTCTGAAGTCAGGTATTAATGTTGTATTCTCTCTGGTATTACCTTTCCATTGTATATTAAAATACACAGAATTGTGGTCACTATTTCCTAGGTGGTTCCCTATCTCTACATTATTTACTATATGTGCATTATTACTGAAAACTAAATCGAGAATATTATTACCTCCAGTCGGCGTATCTATGAATTGAAATAAAAAACTATCTTGTACTACCTCTATAAACTCCTCAGAATCAGAGTCTCCTATTTCATGCTGCCAATCTATATTCAGAAAATTAAAATCCCCCATAATGCACACATTGCTAAACCTTGATGCCACTTTAATTTCCTCCCATAATGACGTTCCGTTATTTCTACTCATATTTGGCGGTCTATACATAACTCCAATAACTATGGTCTCACTACCTTCGTTAACCTATACCCAAACACTTTCATTATCGTTATTTAGTCTAATACCTGATTTAATACAGATTTTTAATGTACTCTTGACAAACACTGCTATACCGCCACCCCTCTTACTTGTTCGGTCATATTTAAACAAACTATATCCTGGTATATCAAATTCTGCTAAAAAATGCCTGGTGTCTGTATTAATCCACGTTTCAGTTAGCGCTATTATGTCTAGATTGTCTTTGCTAACAAGGGCTTTAAGTTCGTTCATTTTGTTACATAGACTCCTACAGTTTGTGTAATATACTCTCAATTTACTTCTTTTCTTTATACCTAATTTACCTTTATTTCTAACGACATTTCCATCTTCCGTTGCACCACCACTACTATCATTAGCAATATAGTCATCATTTTTAGCATGAGACTGAATATCCTTATCGCTTTCGCCTGACGCTAAAATTGTTCCATTTAACCTCTCATTTACACTCTCTTAAAACTGCTCAAAACCCCACAACCACCCTATCTAAAGAACTAGCTAATGTGGAAACCCCTAACCGTGAAAGATGAACCCCATCCCTTGCGTACATCCCATCTCTCCCATAGAAACTATCCCAGTTATCAATGAATGGTATTGCTTTTTCTTTGCAATATTTCTCCAACCGGCAATTGACACCAATCGCCCTGGATGTCCATTCCTTGGGAACTCCTCTTCTGGGTAGGATACAATGTAGTACAGGGATCCCTCCTGTTACGACCGGGCACTCGGGTACACTAGGGCTCTCAAACAGGACTCGAGTATGGCTCGCTGCCACAACGGAAACACACGATCCCAACCCCAGAGTACTGCCAGCCGAACAAAAAACACCAATACCCTCCAGAGTTCTATCTGCTATAACGGGGTATACAAGAACTCGGTACTAGCGTTTCACAACAGACTAATAAAGAGACGGGAGTTATCTAGTCTGGTCAACAATCAAACAAAGAAGTAAATACAACAACACCAAAGAATAGTGTTGGCCGAAGCCGAAGTAATCCACCCTTGACTAAGAACTTAAGAAGTCCTCCACCCTCTACTTCGGATCGGCACTATTACGTTACGTTAAACAATAGTCCTCGAGCATCGAGCAAGGAATCTTCTGATAAAGTTAGATGCTTCTCGGATACTCGTAAGAAGTAAGTATCGGATTTTGAACAGCAATTCAATAAGCAACACACTGGCAATTAACTAATATTAAAGGCTTTAAATTGACATAAGAAGAATTATAAGAATAGACAGTAGTAAATGGCAAACATATAAAAGAAGTACTCCGACAATGCACTGGCAATAGCCTACTAGGATTGTGCTCGGGGGCCACTAATCTCTAAAGTAGCTATGCGTGCCACACATGAAATCAATAGTGCATAAACAATAACATACATAAGGAAAGCTTCAATACTATGCTGTATCTGCTGACCGAGCAAAGTCTAGCTGGGATGTAGTAGGCTAGGAAACAATGGCTGAGCAAGCGGCTCGTAGCCTAGCGAGGTCCTTAAGGCTGTGCGGCCAAATTACGTTAATTGACGGGATGCTCTCTTGAGAGATCCAGATCACTAGTATCTGGTTCTCTCCTGGCGATCCTCTCAAAGTCAAGCAAACGAGTTAGCACAGTGTTGGGTGGCAGAGGCAAAAGCCCTCACTCGCAACACAGCGCTAAACTCACAAGGTACACAGTCAGAAAGACCACCTAGGCTTCCCAAGTCTCCGTTGCGATTGTACAGGTTCAACAAAACCTAATACACATAGGGAATCACAACTCTAGTAGCCTTATCCCAGTCTAGCATCACCTAGATCAGCAGAAAACAGGAACATGAATAATCATACACAGGGAAATGCATATACGAGTTCAACAAACATTAATCAATCCTATTCTAGTTATCCCTTCCAAAATAGGCTATTCTAATAGGCATATATCTCGTGAGAACTCAAGCGATAATACTTTGGCTGACTAAATCTGCACCAAAGGGGTCATTGAGGTTAAAAAGGGTTCAGGAAAAGAAGAAGGTAGGGGGTACAGAGAGTAGGGAAAGTTCACATCAGACGGAAGAATATATATAGTTGCAAGGGATATGAGGAGTCGCTCTGCCTAATGAGTTCTGAGGAAAATGCGGCTAGACTTCCCTTTTTATACTCGGCCCTCTAGTGAGCATATCGCCAACTACTAAGGACCGCCCACTAGCAATCATTACGTAATATTCTCTCTCAATCTGGGATCGACAAAGGATTTCCCACGCGCTGAGGAGGGAGGAGGGAGGAGGAAGGAGGGGAGTTAGGCCTACCTGCCTCATGGCGCACTCACTGGCCCCCGTTACGTAATTTCTCTCTCTCTCCTCTCATCATTACAAATAAGTCCCACACACAACACTTATAACTAATGATATAAAATAGAACTCGTTGACTCAGATGAAAACAAAATACATATTTATAATACTTATAGTACAACGGCTCACATAAACTAAGTTAGAAAACTCTACACAGACTACAGCCAAAGTTCCTGCCCTGACGATCCTAGCGAGAGTGGGGCATGACTGGGCGTTCTGTACAGCATGCTCATACTCGACATGCGTCACACCTCCCCCAAGATTTTACTTGCTCAACCCTGAGCTAAAATCTGACACACAGAACCCCATCAAGCCCCTCACACCCAGCGACCGCATGGCACTAAAACAAAGCTGAGTTTATCACTAAAACACATCTTATTAAAACAAAAATTCACATTTTATAACTCCTCCCAACAATAGCAAAAGACACAATATCATGCTTCCAGAGCGAGCTTACAGCAGCTCAGCCGTTTGATAGTTGGTGGACTACTCAAACTCTATAGGCTATGACAATCTTATACAATTATCTATATCAAAAAGAAAGAGTTTTTATATGATTTTTATATTTTAATATGTTTTTTTCCGGCTGCACTATAAGGGCAGCCTATTTTTCTTCTATACCAAACGCTCAACTCCTGCTTTACGACCCAATACGCTGGGCTACAACCGCGAGCCAACAAGCACCAAGCGCAAAATACTATTCAAACTAAAGCAGGAGGCTACCCGTGTGTCAATCTACCCAGGATCATATACCCTTGAACGACCATCTGCAACCACGTTGTCACAACCGGCAATATGGCGTATGTCCAGGTTATATACCAATAACCTTAGTGACCACCTGGTCAGCCTCATATCCCGATTGTGAAACTGGTCCAAGATCTTGAGAGGGTGATGATCTGGGTAAACTACAACGACCGGACCATAGGCTGGAACATAGACCTCGAAATGCCCCAGCGCATCATCGTCCTTTTCACTTTCATTCATCAGGTTCTGAAACGTTGCTGGTGCATTCTCAAGTCCGTCAGGCATAACATTGCACCGGTAGGTACTCCCGTCCACAACAAAACCACATACCTCTTTAGCACGCTCGGACAAAGTTACAGGCAACGACCACTCACGACATTCCTTATCCCTCAGACCCTTCGTCCACACGTAATCCAGCTCTGCTTGCACCATAGGCTGTCGAGCAGGATTTATACGGTAGGGAATTAAACTGAGCCTTGCACTATCTCCAGTCTGCATGTCGGATTCTACCCCGTACATCAGGCCTGGAGAAGCAACAAACATGCGAAAGTACTGCCATAGCCTAGTAAACAACTGCCTTGCACTGTCTCCACGAACAACATGCCTAGTGCCCTCCCACAACCCAGCCGAGACCGCAGCTTCTAACCTGTAGTCTCCCTCCTTCTCCACCTTCGTCCCTAGAACAGCCAGGTCATGAGAGGGACAATCAGTACCACCCGTACAGTCACTCCCACAGTTCATTATTGCTAAGGCTTCCCCGCCGATACCGTACATGCGCACCCCCGCATTCCTTGTGACGACATCTGCCTGCGCAGCATCACCGCTTTCAGCGACATGGCCAGATACAGTCAGTCTATGGTAGGGCTGTTGCATTAGACTAGAGCAGCATTGGGAGGCTATGCGACGACCGGGCACTGCGATACCACAGCCGACCTTACCAATCTGCTCAATGTCCTCCTTTTGACCACCACCCTTGGCAGCCATGGGTCGACCCTGACCTGGCAACCATGCCAAAGCCTCGTCGCCCACCTTAAACCACCGAAACAACGAGGCTAACGGTCCCTCAACAGTCACGTGACCCGCCCGTGGAACATCTTGCACCGCCCGAGTTGTGAGACTCAGGGGCTCGGCACGACCAGTGGGGTATGAACCGAGCTGGTGCTGGAGCGCTGCACACTGCTGCTCAGGCAGGTGCTCTAGCGCTTCCACAGCCACCAGACTCGTGTCCCCCGCCCACTGCTCCGCCGAGACATGACAATCCCTACTCTCCTCCACCTGTGCCCTACTGCCCCCCTCTCCTTCTCCACCTTGGCCGCGGCAGACCAACGCAGGGACAGTAGGCTGCTCAGGTGGTTGCCTCACAAACTCCTCCAACAGGTTCACATGACATGCTTCCCCGTCCTCGTGTTTGATCTCGACAGCACCATTACCACACTTCTGAACTTCCGGATCCTCCAACTGCAGTTTACAAATATCTGAAGGAACCAACCTGTCTAGATGCTTCCGAAGCAACCCAAGTCCTCCCCCAATATCAAACTGAGCAACCCTTTTTTCTCTCCGTGTGTAACGTTGCTGCCTCGGAGTCTCTTCCTGCCCTACCTCCTCACTAGCTGTGACAGGTCCTGGGGCCTCTCCAGACTCTAACATAGGGGCCAATACTGAATCACCCAGGAGAGCCGCCGAGTCAAAACTCTTAAAACCAACTCCAGCTTTAGCCTCCTCCTGTTGATCGTTCCTCTGCTGGTCTGAAGACGGAGGACTAGGCTGTGACACTTTATCTGCCCGAGCTCGGGTGACAACACACGCCATGGGTTGTGTCTGGCACCGCTCGACCCACTCTTGCTCTTCCCCACTCACGTCGGCCGACCTCTCGGCAACGACTAAGGGTAGAACCTCAGAAGCGGGCATTGCAAAGTCGTTGCCGAGAAGAAGGTCGACGCCCTCCACTGGCAGTTTCTCCACAATCCCGACATCCAATTCACGTGCCACACCATCCACCTCCAACTCCAACCGCACCAGCGGGTATGACCGAGTTGCATTAATACCCTGCACCACTACCACCCGAGCCGCATTTATAGGGTAGCCAGTCAAGTTATTCATCAGAGTCTGGGAAGCACCTGTATCACGCAAGACCTCTACTCCATGCTTGCGCCCCGCCCACATCACGCAACCCCGTCCTCTATGGTCGCAAAAAACATCCTGAGCAGGGTTCGAGCCTCCCAGGTGCTTCTGCATTGACTGTGCCTCAGCCTCTGACGAACTGCCCCGGGCAAACTCAGAAGACTTCGGAGACACACCAATGTTGCAGGCCAAAGACACAGCTGCTGTAGGTGGTTTGCTAGGACAGACTCTTGCAAAGTGCCCCTTTTCATGACAATGATAACACTCCAACTCCCCTCTGGGCTTCCCTTGGTACTGGGAAGGGCCCGGCCCCTTCTTAAATGGGACGGTGCTAGTCTTGTGGTCAGTCTTGGTATCATAACTCTTGTACTTGTTTGCATAATGTATATCACTAACTCGGGGGGGTGGGGCGTCACGCCCCTTGTTACCTGCCTCACTACGCTGGGCAGACCCGCACCCACGAATTAGCGATAGCCGGAGGTCAGCCATCTCAGCTGCCTCCTGTAGAGTTTTTGGGTTCTTTTCTTTAATAGTTAAAGTCATTTCTGCACCTGTACACTTATAAAACTGCTCGAGCAGAAACAGCTCAGTCAACTGTTCGGCCGTCTCAGCTTTCTCAGAACGTGTCCAGTTTGTAAGTGCATCTTTTAAGTCCCGGGCATGTTCAAGAAAGGTCGCCTCCCTAGTCTTCGTAACACCCCGAAACTTCAATCGATATGTTTCTGGTTGCAACTCGTATGCCCGTAGGACAGCTCTCTTCAATTCTGGGTAGTCAATGCAAGACTCTAAAGGTAGTGCATCATAAGCCTTCAGACCCTTACCCGTAAGTCTTGAGGAGACTAGAGCTGCCCACTTCTCTTCAGGCCAATTATGCTCCCTACACAAGTCTTCTTCTCAAAACGATTAAAAAATTCTGTGACTTCAGTTTCACTAAATGCCGGCACCAATTTGACTAAGTGGGACAAGGACTGTTCTCTTACTTGGCCCTCACGGCCCATCCGAGTCCCTGTCGACTCTGTACGAGTCTTATCTAAATCTATTTGAGCACAATATTTCTCGGAGTCGTACCTAAGCTCAGCCTCGTGCCTCCTAACCTCAGCCTCAATCTCCTTCTCCTGCTTCCTAGACTCAGCCTCAATCTCCTTCTCCTGCTTCCTAGACTCAGCCTCAATCTCCTTCTCCTGCTTCCTAGACTCATTCTCCTGCCTCCTGGTCTCAGCCTCAATTTTAGCAAGCTCAAGTCTAAATATCATATCTGGAGACAGGCAGGAAGAGGGAGCTGCCACTACTGAAGGAGGGGGGGCAAAAACTGGGGAACCACCATGTGCACCGCCCGAGGGCACTCCAATCTGCCAATTCTCATCCCTCTGTGGGAGAGTGCTAATCTCCGGCAACTGAGTGGACGGCACTGTGGGAGTCGAGTGAGAGGGGATCTGGGGAGGAACCCCCCCAAACGCCCTCTCCTCCGAAACCCCATGTCGCCCACGCAACACCCAGGAAATCAGCTCCCTCTTGGACATCCCTATTACATTGGATAGGCCCAAAACCTTGGCTATCAGGTGCAAGCCATAAATATCCACCCCAGTCAGCCTCTCCTCCGTCACATGGTACCGCTTACTCACAAAAACTCTAGCATCCTCCTCACTGATTACTAACGGCACCTCTTCAAATGGCATCTCTCGCTCCTCGTCAGTGCTAGGGCACGACATACTGAAGTCCACAAAAAAATTCTCGAGACAAAAGTGTTAAACTTCCTTATGCAAGCACTAATTACTAAATTAACTGGAGTCTCTTAAATGCTCTACTAATTGCCCTACAAAAAAAAATATTCTTCAATATGCACGCTAAAGTACAAACAAACAAATGTTGTACAACTCTGCAAAAAATTTATACTGTTCACAAAATCCTAAGCAAGGTTGCCATTTGTTACGACCGGGCACTCGGGTACACTAGGGCTCTCAAACAGGACTCGAGTAAGGCTCGCTGCCACAACGGAAACACACGATCCCAACCCCAGAGTACTGCCAGCCGAACAAAAAACACCAATACCCTCCAGAGTTCTATCTGCTATAACGGGGTATACAAGAACTCGGTACTAGCGTTTCACAACAGACTAATAAAGAGACGGGAGTTATCTAGTCTGGTCAACAATCAAACAAAGAAGTAAATACAACAACACCAAAGAATAGTGTTGGCCGAAGCCGAAGTAATCCACCCTTGACTAAGAACTTAAGAAGTCCTCCACCCTCTACTTCGGATCGGCACTATTACGTTACGTTAAACAATAGTCCTCGAGCATCGAGCAAGGAATCTTCTGATAAAGTTAGATGCTTCTCGGATACTCGTAAGAAGTAAGTATCGGATTTTGAACATCAATTCAATAAGCAACACACTGGCAATTAACTAATATTAAAGGCTTTAAATTGACATAAGAAGAATTATAAGAATAGACAGTAGTAAATGGCAAACATATAAAAGAAGTACTCCGACAATGCACTGGCAATAGCCTACTAGGATTGTGCTCGGGGGCCACTAATCTCTAAAGTAGCTATGCGTGCCACACATGAAATCAATAGTGCATAAACAATAACATACATAAGGAAAGCTTCAATACTATGCTGTATCTGCTGACCGAGCAAAGTCTAGCTGGGATGTAGTAGGCTAGGAAACAATGGCTGAGCAAGCGGCTCGTAGCCTAGCGAGGTCCTTAAGGCTGTGCGGCCAAATTACGTTAATTGACGGGATGCTCTCTTGAGAGATCCAGATCACTAGTATCTGGTTCTCTCCTGGCGATCCTCTCAAAGTCAAGCAAACGAGTTAGCACAGTGTTGGGTGGCAGAGGCAAAAGCCCTCACTCGCAACACAGCGCTAAACTCACAAGGTACACAGTCAGAAAGACCACCTAGGCTTCCCAAGTCTCCGTTGCGATTGTACAGGTTCAACAAAACCTAATACACATAGGGAATCACAACTCTAGTAGCCTTATCCCAGTCTAGCATCACCTAGATCAGCAGAAAACAGGAACATGAATAATCATACACAGGGAAATGCATATACGAGTTCAACAAACATTAATCAATCCTATTCTAGTTATCCCTTCCAAAATAGGCTATTCTAATAGGCATATATCTCGTGAGAACTCAAGCGATAATACTTTGGCTGACTAAATCTGCACCAAAGGGGTCATTGAGGTTAAAAAGGGTTCAGGAAAAGAAGAAGGTAGGGGGTACAGAGAGTAGGGAAAGTTCACATCAGACGGAAGAATATATATAGTTGCAAGGGATATGAGGAGTCGCTCTGCCTAATGAGTTCTGAGGAAAATGCGGCTAGACTTCCCTTTTTATACTCGGCCCTCTAGTGAGTATATCGCCAACTACTAAGGACCGCCCACTAGCAATCATTACGTAATATTCTCTCTCAATCTGGGATCGACAAAGGATTTCCCACGCGCTGAGGAGGGAGGAGGGAGGAGGAAGGAGGGGAGTTAGGCCTACCTGCCTCATGGCGCACTCACTGGCCCCCGTTACGTAATTTCTCTCTCTCTCCTCTCATCATTACAAATAAGTCCCACACACAACACTTATAACTAATGATATAAAATAGAACTCGTTGACTCAGATGAAAACAAAATACATATTTATAATACTTATAGTACAACGGCTCACATAAACTAAGTTAGAAAACTCTACACTGACTACAGCCAAAGTTCCTGCCCTGACGATCCTAGCGAGAGTGGGGCATGACTGGGCGTTCTGTACAGCATGCTCATACTCGACATGCGTCACACTCCCTCAGAGCATACCTCTGGTGACGTGCTGCCTTCTACAGGGTGGAATTCGGTTACCCACATAGTTGCCTCCCATACCTCTGTGACGTGCTGCCTTATACAGGGTGGCACATAATTCGGTTACCAACATAATTTTGGGCTTTTTGAAAAACTTGTTGAGGTTACAAAACATTTTAACATTAGGCATAACTTGGGATAAGTTGGTAGAGGGAATCTACTATCTGGTAGTCATTGCCCAGCCTCCCTAGCATCGCAACCTTTTACCTGCTACTGACCTTAACCCTTGTCTATCGGGGCCAGACTTAGGTCCGTATCGAAAAATCTGGACTATGTGGCGGGGCCCGACTTAAGTCTGTGTGCGATTTTGGCGCAATATTGGCTCTGAGAGAGAGAGACGAGCGACGGAAGGAGCGTAGGTTGCCTCATGACCGCTCGCCACGGCTTGCCGTGGGCCTACTGACATCCACTCCACACACATCTACCCTCCCTCCCTCGCTACACAAGTAATTATGTAACGAAATGACCATATTTTATCGATTTTGCCCTTCGGTTGCACGATCGTTGCAAGACAACCAGTGATCGTAGAAGGATGGTTCAGGTGTCATTGGAAAGCTCAATTAACGCCCTTTCAGGGATACATAATTGTATTACGCTCTGGCTCTTGTTTATGCATGAAAAAGAGCACGGACACAAGGCCATTTATGGTAAAAAAAAAACCCGCTTGGCGGGTAGTAGAAATTCCATACGGGCCTGCTCGTAAGGCGTTAATGGTCGACTTGGTTATCCATTAGTGTGGTGGCAAGTGTTCCGAGAGTTTTATCTTAGGGAGAAACCGTTAGTTAAATTGTGTGTTTAGTTTTGCTTTCTAGTTAATCTTGGGATGAATTGTCATTCCAGATTTGGAGAACGAATCATCACCTGACCTTCACCAATTCATCCTCCAGGTAAGGTAAGAGATGGCTGAACTAAGGAAGGTGGTTCGAACTCTAAGGGAGGATAACGTTAACTGTCAGAGGGAAGTGAACTAGCTTAGAGATGAAAATATTGCTTTGAGACTCAGTACAGAGGAATTTTTCAAGTCTAATAAGGGGCCCAGGGAAATTTATGATTCCAAGTCTTTATATTCATGAAAGATGGCTGGCAACCAGGGTTTTTTTTTTTTTTTTTTTTTTTCTATATTCCAACTACTCCCTCTCGGGCATAGGCTGAGAGCCTGTACATTCCACCGCTCAACACGGTGAAGCCCGTGAGGTCTTGTTCCAGCCTGGGGAGTGAGACATGTGAAGCATCCATCATGGCTCGAAGCAGCTCCATCTCTGAAGCGGCCTGTTGCTTCGCTCAAGTGCTTCACCGTCTCACCCTCCAGACTCAGACCCTCACTCTCAGAACGCCACCTATTGAGCAGTGAACTCAGGGTGGGAAAATCACGCTCATAAAGCAATGTAGTAATGTAGTAGTACAAAGGAAATCAAGCAACAACAGCCTATTGACCCCTCTAGTCTGCTTGTCATCCAAAACACTGAGGATCATGTGTTCAAACAGTGGTTTAGAGTGGGTAAGGGAACATTGGAAAGGGAACTATTGCCCTGGAACTAATGTCCGTGGCAGGATTAGGAAGTTAGGTGAGGACAGATAGGTTAATAACATAACACGGTTATAAGTGGTCTTTCGTATATCTGGGAAAAAAAAAGAGTAACGTCATAGTAATATAATATATAAGCAATAATCCTTGATGAATTTGAGGGGGGAATAGAAAAAGTTATTAATTTACAAACGCAGTCAGTTGCGGGTTTGATGTAAGATATTTGTCTAGGCGAAGTCTCAAATCAACGGTGCTGCAGTCTATAACATCTCGGGGAAGCCCATTTCACAAGTTGACAACTCGATTGAAGAAGAAAATTCTTAGATTCGTGCGAGTTAAAAGATTTACCAATACTTTGGCAACCGTTTCCCCGCGTGTAATTAGATTGGTCGATAGTGAAGTACTTACTAAAGTTCATATTGTCGATGCCTTTGATGATTTTGAACTTTAATTAAGTCGCCTCTTTATCTGCGCTGGGTTAAAGGAATTATATTTAATTCTCTAAGACGCTCCTTGTATGGTTTGTTCTTTAGGCTAGGTATCATTTTGGTAACTATGTTGAACTCGTTCTAGCTTGTCTATATCTTTTTGGTAATAAGGGCACCAGGAATGAACGCAGTATTCCAGAAGAGGGCGGCCTAAGGAATTGTAAAGAGTTAGGATAACTTCTATGGATTTATACTCAAATGACCTGCCTATAAAGCCAATTATTTTGTTTGCCTTCTTAACAACTTCTGAATATTGCCGACTCGGTTTTAGGTTGTTGTTGTTGTTGTTGTTCCCTAAGCTGCCTGGCTGAACAGCCCCGAGTTCCTAAGGAAGGCCATGGCCACGGTCGGGCTTTCCCACAGAGCGCTCAAGGAGTATAGATTGTGTTGTTGGCGTAAGTGGTTGTGTGAAATGCAGACTTCTATGATGTGTTTAATAGTATGGGGTACTGTGTTACAACCTGGGCAGGAGTCGACGACGGAGTCATCTAGTCTCTTCTGATAGCTCAGAAGGGCTGGATGGTGTCCACATTTAAGCCTGGCCAGGTGGACTCTGTCCTCGCGAGGAAGGGAGGATTCAGAATGATGGATTTTCAGAGGTCGTGTCTGCAGCTACGTGTTGTCTATGAGTGAGTGGATGGAACGGCAAGAGATATGAGTATGGATGTGCTTCTGGAAGCTGGTTTGGGGTGGGCAGGGAGGGAGAGAAGATAGTATTTGTGTGTGATAGCGTGTGCTGGGTGTTGTTTTAATATTTCTTGGTGTCTGTGGATGTGTTGCCATTGTAGTGTAGTGGGTGGTGTTGGTTCGTGGAGGCTGCTGCCAGGAATTGAGGGCCTCTCATGTCCAGATGGTCTTTGACTTTGAGGACTTTGGTTTCTTGATGTAGATGATCTGTAGGTAAAGTAGCTGTGCAGCCTGTGATGATTTTTAGGGCTTTATTTTGAATAGTCTGTAAGCCTAGGTCTTATGATGTGTTTCAGCTAGGTTAGAAGCCCAGGCCGGGCTTGCGTATTCCATCACTGATCTTATGTATTGTTTTGTGTACTTTGTTGTGTCCACATTTTGTGTGGGCAAGTGACCTGAGGGCGTTAAGTCTGGGTGTTAGTTTCTTTTTAATGTTTGTGGTGTGCTGTTTGACTGTCATTTGAGTATTATATGTAACTCCTAGAATTTTGGGTGAATGTGTGTGTGTTAGGGGTATGTTGTTTATGGTGAGTTACGGGTAATATGAGTGATCTCCTGTCCAGCTTGTGAGGAGGGTTGCAGTGGATTTGGCTGGGGCTAAATTAAGTCCGTTTGTAGTGCACCAGTCACGTAATGTGTTGAGATAGGGTTGAAGGAGTCTTGGTGTGTGCATGTGAGTGTTATGTCGTCTGCGTAGGAAGCTATGTTTATTTGGGGTGTATTGGGTGTATTTATATCATGCATGTACAGATTAAAGAGTGCGGGTGACAGGGCGGATCCTTGCGGGACTCCGTTTGGGAAATATCTTATGCTAGATGACTGTTTTAGGTTATTCGATATTGTTACTCCCAGATCAGTTTCTCTGTCTACAATCTTAAGCTGAGTGCCATTCATTGAATATTTTGCTCTCTCATATCGGTATCTGATATGTAGTACTTTACAATTTTATCCGCATTGAAACTCATTTGCCAAATTTGGGCCCAACATGACAACTTATTTAGATTGTGTTGCATATCCTCAACTTGTTCTTTTGAGAGAACGCTATTTGCAATTTGTGTATCGTCAGCAAACTTTGACATTGTACAGGTGAGACCCTTATCTATGTCGTTGATGTAAATTAGAAAGATAATTGGTCCTAGTACCAATCCTTGGGGTGAGTAAGAGTGAGTAACACATTTGCTTCTTTGCAAGACGATTGTGAAGGTCGGGCTAGTCAGGACAAAGGTGGGTCTGAAAGAGCACCTGTCTCCGTTACTTGAGGAAAAGCTGCGACTGCTACACCCCTAGGTGCATCTACAGCTGCTGCTGCCTTGGAGTACCTGCAACTACGACTGCTACTGCGCCAGGAGTGCCTACCTCTGCCGCAGCTGCCACCATATCATCGACAAGGAAAGGTAAGTCATTCTCAGTTGTTGGCAACTCCTTGGTCAGATACCAAGGTAGGTCTACCTGTACTAATGTTAGGAAGCTTGTCGGTCTGCCTGGTGCCGGAGGTTGGGAAGGTGGTAACAAAACAGATGACATTATGAAATATATAGGAGAAAGCCCCATTATCTGTCTCAGTACAGGGAGCAATGATGTACAGTATGTAAAGGTAGGACCGAAGAACTGCTTCGGTAATACAGGGAGGTGTTAGATAAAGTTAGGAGGAAGGGAGGTATACCTGTGGTACACAGTATCTTGCCAAGGAGAGGGGTCAGGAAGGAATGTTCTTCTAGGGCAATTGGATAAAACATATCGGCTGGAAAATTACTGCAATGATTCTATGATAAGAACCAATTATATGTACATGACGGGTTCATCTTTCTAGGCTAGGGGTGACAAATTTAGCTAGGTCAATAGATAGGTTGGTCGCGGGGTTTTGCTAAATGTATAGCCTAAATATATAAGATAAAATGCCTAGATAGGGTTAATTGTCGTACTGGTTCATCAGATAGGGCTAGAATGATATTTCAGGCTCAGGATTGTAATTATGCCAGAAATCCTGTAGGTAGCAATAACCATATCGAATTAACCGAAGGTATGCCTATATGACCTAGTTTTAATCTAAAGTGAAACAATGCAGGTCATTATACTAGAAACGAGGATATTGCGGTATTGAACAAGGATGTAGGTAAGAAACTCACACAAATAGCAGAAGTTTACGGAATAAAAGAGATTAATTGAAAGTAATAGTTTCTACTGAAAATATTGATATTATCACGTTTACAGAAACGTGAAGGAACACAGAAACTCGATATTTAATTGCAGAGTATCAAATATACGGATTTAGTATGCATAACGTAGATCGTCAAGGGGGAAAAGCAGAGGTGTAGTAATATAGGTCTCCAATTCCATAAACTACTGCACTAGGTCAGATATAAAATTAGAAAGGAAAAATTATAGTGTATGGTTAGAAATTAATGACAGCCATGACAGTGTTGTAATTGGCCTCATATACAGACCATCAAATATAAGTAGAATAGATTCTAAAATTCTTTGGAATGCAATTGCCGTCTAGCAAAGTTTGTATTGTAGGAGATTTTAATTTTAGCAGAATAAATTGGGGAGATAATACGGGAGACATAGAATCAAATTAATTTCTGGAATTAGTACAGGACTGTTTCTTGACCGAACATGTAACTGAGCCAACTAGAAGGAATAATATACTCGATTTAGTCTCCAGTAATAAAGACAATCTAATTACTAATTTAGTTATCGGAGAAAGCCTTGGTCATAGTGACCATGATGAAATAAAATTCAATCTAGAATGGAAACATTTTTAATAATAAACTCGATTTTAGTTCTGAATTTCAAATTAAAGCAATTTAACACATTAAAGGAACACCTGGCATGTGTGTTTAGATAAATGCGACCCCAATCTCACGAGAACGGAGGAATAAGGATAGCAGGAAATCAAATTATTGATTTAGGCGCAAATCATTCAGCCCAGGATATTTGTTTACGCACAGAAATATTTAATGCAACCATTAAAGATGTCCAAGGTATTTATATCCCTACAAAGTGCTTCAGATCCCAAAATAATGCCACTAAATAGATGAATAATTCGATCAAACATTACGCTAGGTTTAAAGAAAGAAGTATATATGAAAATAAAGAGAGGTGAAGAACATTTAGGAAATTACTATGCAAATTTTAGAAGAACAGTTAAAGCTGATAATAGGAAAGCTAAGCGTAATTACAAAATATAAATTGCTAGGGAATCGAAAATGAACCCCAAGTTTTGTTTTCATTTATATAAAACTAAAGTAAGAGACAAACTAGGTCCTCTAAAAAGTGAGACAGGAATTTTCATAGATAACGTGGTAGATGTATGTAAAACCCTAAACAATTACTTTGTGTCTGTATTCACGAAGGAGAACTTTGCGCTGATACCAGAGGTCCATCCAAACTATGATGGAAGCATTATATAATATTTTAAGTAAAGTATACATAAGTAGAAATTATGTACTTTAGCAATTAAACAAGATCAAACCACAAAAGTCACCTGGGCCAGACTCCATAATTATACCTTAGAGTATTACAAGAATTTTAAGAATAAATTAGTTATCCATTAACATAATTATTTAATTATTATGTTAATTTTGGTATAATCCCTGATGAACAGACACTTGCAAATGTGGTACCGATATTTAAAAACGGCGATCAATCTGTTGCTCAAATTATCGCCCAAATATTTTGACATCAGTTGTAGGCAAACCATTATAGTCTTTTATTGCGCAAACCAATCAGAGAGCATTAGAACGTAACAAATTAACTAAAGATTCACGAAGGGTAAGTACTGCCTCACTAATTTATTGGCATTCTTTTCCCAGATATGTGAGGCAGTAGATAATGACAAAGAATACGATATAATGTACTGTGTTTTGATTTCAGTAAGGCATTCGATAAAGTCCCCCACGAAAGATTGTTGAGGAAAATAGAAGCTCATGGAATAGGGGAAACTCTATTACGATGGATTATTTAGGTCATGGTTAATTGGTAGGAAGCAAATAGTTAGCATAAATGGTATACAATCTAACTGGGGTATAGTAAAGAGTGGAGTACCACAAGGATCTGTTTTGGGCCCTCTTTCGTTCATAATTTATATTAACGAGCTTGATGTATGATTAACTAGCAAAATCAGTAAATTAGCAGATGGCACTAAAACAGGAAGAGTGATAGGCTACATTCTGATCACACTATTTGGGCTCATTAAAGAGAACTAGATACACTACACGAATGGGCAGTAAAATGGCAGATTAAGTTCAATGTAGATAAATGCAGTGTAGTAACATTTGGGAAATCGATAGAAAATGCAGGATATATATTAGATAAAGTGAACATAAGAAACTCTGATAATGAACAATATTTGGAAGGTATCGTCAACTGTGATTTGAATACTAGAAATCAATGTATTAGTGCTAGAAATATGGCAAATAGAATTATCGGATTTATATCTAGAAGTGTAAGTAATAGCACAGCAGACATAATATTAAAACTATATATTGTGTTAGTATGACCACATTATGGATTACGCTGTCCAATTGTGGTGTCCCCATTACAGAATGGACATAAATTCATTGCAGAGAGTACAACGTAGAATGACCAAAATTATCCATAATATTAGAACACATCTTCCATATGAAGAAAGGTTGAAGGAATTAGGCTTACATTCGACAGAGAGACGCAGAGTTAGAGGGAATATGATAGAGCTATTCAAGTGGGTTAGTGGGATAAATAAAAGGGACACGAAAGATGTAGTAAATCTCAGAGATAGCGAAAGAACTCGATCGAATGGTTTCAAATTAGAAAAATTTCGTTTCAGAAAAGATATAGGCAAATCGAGGTTTGGTAACAGAGTTGTAGATAGGTGGAATAGGCTACCAAGTGCTATAGTGGGATCAAGAACGATTGAGAGCTTTAAAATAAAATTAGATAATGCATATGGACAAGATGGGTTGGGTCTGAAGGGGATCTGCCAGGTGTGGGCCAATCGACGTTCTGCAGACCCCCGTTTTTTTTTTCTTACGTTGACCTCTGACCGTTTTGGTGAGGTCGATCCTCATGGTGTTACTGAGTTGGGTCTATAATTAGACCTTATAATTAAGGTTGGTGGTGAGAGGGATCTGCCTTGTGTGGGCTAATCATCTATCTGCAGACTTTCATTGTTTTATGTTCTTATGGTCTTCATATTCATAATTTAGAGAGATGGAATATACACTTCTTTATTGAAGTACTGAAAAGCATTAATGCAAATAAGTCTATCATGATAGCCAGACCCGCTAGATGCTGAGGCACAGTAACCTTAGATAAAGCTGAATATAATACAAAAGTTAAAGTTACATTAGTGGACACAACTAAATATATAAACAGAGGAGAAAATTCCTTCAACCTGATTACCCAATTAGAGGATAAACTAAACATACTTTTGAGATTTTTTTTGAACAAAACAAAAATAGTAATAAAATACATAATAATTATATGGATACACTTTTAAATGTGTTGCCACCTCCGTTCCCTTGGACTTCCACGGATACATAAGACAGGTGTTCCCATAAGGTCCATTATGAGCACAATTGGAACAATGAACTTTATTTTAGCCAACTTATTAGCAAATTTCTTAGACTATATAAAAAACAAAACAAAATGAGTAGACCGTCAAAGGTTTTCGGAATTTGTTAACAATATCAGGAATATACATTAAGAAGGTACTGTACAGTAATGACAAACTTGGATATATCCTCACTCTTTACTAATATCCACCTTAAATAAACAATGTTGACTATAAAAGAACTTGTATGTTACTGGCTTATGGAAGGTAGAGAGATAAGGGTAAGGTGGTGGCGATCGATGGGTGTAGATGTAGATATGGGTGGATGCAGAGGTGGGTGAGTTGTGTCATGGTTGCTTAGAGTGGTGGATGAATACATAACGATATTTTGAATACTATATACTAATATTGTGCTCGGTCATTGTCACCATTAACAGCCAAAGAATAACCAGATAGGTACACGAGCGTTTCCCAACAAGTAATACTGGGATCATAATTCAATATTGCATCTGCGTTATTTACTTTGTACAGTATTATGAAATGATTGAAATAAACCATTTCCACCCTGATATATGTGTGTGTGTGTGTGTGTGTGTGTGTGTGTTTAAGTCCTTCTGTACTGGCGACGTCTATCTAATTATAGTTTAGCTACATTTACAGTATGTGGTTTTATGAAGCCAATTATGGATGTATGGCAACTAAAAAGCATTATTTTAGATAACCTGTAGCTTTTTGATGGGTAGACGTTCTTCCTTATCTGAATAAAATTGTCTTATATTTGCCAGAATATAATGCACAAAATGTCACCGGTACTGCAAGGGTTAAAAGGGGATCGGACAAGAAATACGTATATTTACATTACGTGTTAGTGAACGGCGCTATATATGTTAGTGAACGGCGCTATATATGTTAGTGAACGGCGCTATATATGTTAGTGAACGGCGCTATATATGTTAGTGAACGGCGCTATATATGTTAGTGAACGGCGCTATATATGTTAGTGAACGGCGCTATATATGTTAGTGAACGGCGCTAAATATGTTAGTGAACGGCGCTATATATGTTTCTGTCTTTTATAATATGTATTTATTCTTATTGAATCGCATTTCATATTAACATGTCTTGAGTTTCTCTTAATATTGCATTAGTTTTCAGGATAATTCAGCGCATTTCACTCTATGGTTCTGAATGTAATTATGTTGATATACTAAAATTGATTTAATCGTCTGTAAAATGTGTATTTTAAATCGAAATAATTCTTTATATATTCTATCTAGAAGCTGAGGCTACATTTAAGGGGTGATAGGTCACTTTGCTGGTCATTTTGTTCTAGTTTTCTCCCTAGACTTCCATCAAACATAAACAAAAAAGCATCCATTAGATCCCCCTTCTAGAATAATTTGTAAATTTTTCGGTATAAGAATGCTCCGATCTTGGGCCGGCTCTTTTAAAATTACAGGCTCACTATCGTTCACCAGGATAAACAATATCGACACCTAAATAGAAGGACAATATAGATATATAATAATAATAGATAGATAATATAATATAGTAATAGAAGGTCTTAATATTGACAAGAAAATGGGGCACCCGGTCTTTAAATCGTCAAACTAATGGAGCAAACATCTTAAAATCTGAAATCTATGGTGCTAAACATGAGGGAGAAGTTGATCTAGAGAAACGACCCATCTCCCCTTATCAACCGAATATTATAGTACTATACATTGTGTTTTGTGAATATTATAGTACTATACATTGTGTTTTGTTAATATTATAGTACTATACATTGTGTTTTGTGAATATTATAGTACTATACATTGTGTTTTGTGAATATTATAGTACTATACATTGTGTTTTGTGAATATTATAGTACTATACATTGTGTTTTGTGAATATTATAGTACTATACATTGTGTTTTGTGAATATTATAGTACTGTACATTGTGTTTTGTTAATATTATAGTACTGTACATTGTGTTTTGTTAATATTATAGTACTATACATTGTGTTTTGTGAATATTATAGTACTATACATTGTGTTTTGTTAATATTATAGTACTATACATTGTGTTTTGTGAATATTATAGTACTATACATTGTGTTTTGTGAATATTATAGTACTATACATTGTGTTTTGTGAATATTATAGTACTGTACATTGTGTTTTGTGAATATTATAGTACTATACATTGTGTTTTGTGAATATTATAGTACTGTACATTGTGTTTTGTGAATATTATAGTACTATACATTGTGTTTTGTGAATATTATAGTACTGTACATTGTGTTTTGTTAATATTATAGTACTATACATTGTGTTTTGTGAATATTATAGTACTATACATTGTGTTTTGTGAATATTATAGTACTATACATTGTGTTTTGTGAATATTATAGTACTATACATTGTGTTTTGTGAATATTATAGTACTATACATTGTGTTTTGTGAATATTATAGTACTATACATTGTGTTTTGTTAATATTATAGTACTATACATTGTGTTTTGTGAATATTATAGTACTATACATTGTGTTTTGTGAATATTATAGTACTGTACATTGTGTTTTGTTAATATTATAGTACTATACATTGTGTTTTGTGAATATTATAGTACTATACATTGTGTTTTGTGAATATTATAGTACTATACATTGTGTTTTGTGAATATTATAGTACTATACATTGTGTTTTGTGAATATTATAGTACTATACATTGTGTTTTGTGAATATTATAGTACTATACATTGTGTTTTGTGAATATTATAGTACTGTACATTGTGTTTTGTGAATATTATAGTACTATACATTGTGTTTTGTGAATATTATAGTACTATACATTGTGTTTTGTGAATATTATAGTACTATACATTGTGTTTTGTGAATATTATAGTACTGTACATTGTGTTTTGTGAATATTATAGTACTATACATTGTGTTTTGTTTTTTATAATAAGTCATGGAAAATTGGGTTGACAAATTTAAAATTACTGGCATTCATTGCCTTCCGCTGATTGTCCTGCACTGTCATATGTGAGGTTTAGGAAACTACATTAAAATTATCCAACATAAACAACATTAACAATGAGAAGGATCTATATATATATATATATATATATATATATATATATATATATATATATATATATATATATATACTGGATATTTATACTGTAGAAGCAATACTCTCTTGTTGCGGGAATCGGAGTCGGATGATAAAAATCAACACCAGTGCTGGTACGAACATCTTTATTCTGGTAACTTTTCGGTTTAAGCATAAACCATCTTCAGACCTAAACTGAAATGAAATAAAAGCCTATATGAATGGCTGAGTAATTTTCGGATGTTAATATTCTTATTATTGACTAAATTTAAGAAATCTAGAATAAAACTTAAAATTAATAGTTATAAAAATAACCTAATACATATTAGAATTAGTAAAGTAAAAGAATAAATGAGAGACGAAGAAATATTATGTGAGCAATAAAAGGAGGGGGGGGGGGGCGATGTTAATAACATAAATGTTTTCATATATACAAGAACTAACCTTTACATATTAGAAACAGAGTAGAGGAGTGGAAGAGTCGTGCACACCCAGGCTGGGTTTATGTAACTGGGTGAGCAGGGTCTCCGACAGGAGTCGTGTGACTGTGTTTGGGGCAGTGGTGAGAATTGAAAAATCAGATTTTTTTGGGGGGTGATCAGATGATTCCGAGTGGTTTCGAATGGCAGAAACGGAAGGATTTTAAAGAGGTCGGGTAGTTCTAAATAACCTACCCCGATGCTCCGAGATCCTGGCGGTGAGATGTCTCTTGGACTGACCAATATAAGTCGTATTGCATCGACTACATTTAAAGGAGTACACCACCGAGGACTGCAGAGAATCGGGGATTCGGTCTTTAATTTTTAGAGAAGTGAGACAGTGTTTGGGGAGATTTGAATACCACTCTCAGTGATATTTGCGAGTAATGTTCACGAATCAATTTAGCGACTTTATTTCGAATTGAATATGATTTGTTGCCTTGAAATGGGATAGTGAAATGAACAATGACTTTCTGAGCTGTAAGGATCGGAGTTGAGGAGGTTCTTAATGTATTTAGTTGCTTACCAATCAAAGTATTTGTGACATTTATTGGAAAGCCAGTGTTTTACATAATAATTCAAATTCGAGGTCGACGGACATGTAAGATGAACATAATATTATTATATGATAGGCTCTGGTGACTAAAGTAATAATCAAATGTGTCTTATATTTTATGAGAATGCTAGAATTAAATGCTGTTGTGAGTCCTGTAGAGGTTGGCTTTCTGTATATAGAAGTACTAAATGAGCTATTATTTGTTTCCACTAGAATATCTAAAATTGGTAATATATTGTCTTCCTCTGTCTCGCAAGTGCACATCATATTTTTGTCTCGAGTTTAAGTAATTCAAGAACAGGGGAACGTGGTCGGGTGAACTGAAAATGACAAATGTGTCGTCGACATTACGGCTACAGACAAGAGGCTTGAAGCTATCTGGACATTCACGGAGCTATTTTGATTCATATAACACTAAGAATGCGTTCGAGAGGGTTGGAGCGAGTGGATTTCCCATAGATAAGCCGTCGTTTTGTTTGTATATGTTATTATTGAATAGACATATGGAATCCTTAACAGCAAAGTAAAGCATTTAATGAAATTGCGATTTATCTAAGCCATTAACTATACAGTATATGTTATTATTTTCAGTGAATAATTCATTGGTGCAAATGTCGATGGTTTCATCGAGGTTCATTCGTGAACAAGAATTTTATGTCAAATGAGGCCATAGTACAATTTTCATAAGTTAAGTTACAGATGTTTCTTGCGAATGAGAAAGAGTTTAAAAGTGAATTCATTAGAAGTTAAGTCAGTTAATATTGGTACAAAATATTTGGCCAAATTATAATTACATGTGTTCATTGCTGATAGAATGGGGCGAAGTGGACAGTCTTGTTTATGGACTTTCGAAGGCCATATAGAAGGCCAGGTTGGGAACCAGATACGAAGAAATAAGAATACAAATCATCATCTATTACGTTAAGCCATTTCAGTGTTCTTAGGAAATTATTTATCTTATCTTCCTTCTTTAATAGTAATGGGAATAGGTCCCCTGTAACTTTTGAGAATTTTGATGGGTCATTAAGGATATCTAACATCTTATTTATATAGTCAGATTTATTTAGCAAGACTACACCATTTCCTTTATCTGGCCTAACTATGACAATTGATTGATCGGCAGCAAGGGATTTCAAAGCAGTTCGTTCGCCGTCAGATAGGGAATGTACGAAAGAATTATGGGAATAATAATTCGAAAGTGCAATGTGCTTCAGAGAGTTCTTTAAAACATCAAAGGATTTATTAGACTGGGGGTAGAAGTCGTGAGTTAACAGGTTCTTAAAAAGCATTTCAAAAGACAGAATATGAGGCAGGTATTTTAGCTTATTAGAGGGTATGGCGAATTTTAGACCTTTGGATAATAGGGATTTGTCATCTTTAGTGAGTGTTCTTATATATATATATATGTGTAATTATATTTATCGTTATAGGGACTGTATATATATTTCCCCCTACTAAAATGTACAGTCGTCAAGATTAATTCGTTTCATTTTCCCTGTTAGTAGCACTGCACGATGGAGAGGTATCCCCGCCACCTCCTCTCCTTATTGTTACCATACCCCAACCTAAACCCTCCCATTTTCTCTCCGACTCCAGAACTACACCCACCCTCCCTTCTCTCGCTCTCACCCAGTTAGGAGCTACTTCTGGCACCTCACCGATTAAATTGATTCTGAACACCTAATGAAAGAATGAAGTATTTCACACACATCTCTCGACCACCATCTCCTGCACATTAAACATATGAACTAAACAAAACCTAACCTGAAGCTGTTAATTACTACCGTTACTAGTAGGGTTAACTGTATAATGATATGGATATTCCAGATATGAGGGGTAGAAATACACACTTGTATAATTATATATAAGGTATAATGAGATTATTTGGTTATACGCGAAACTGGTATACAGAGTGGTATTGTAGTAGAAGAAGAATTGATCAGTTCAATATAATAACTCTTGTAGTTAATCCGGGATTTATTAAATGGTCATTATATAGTTATTTAGTAATTATTCTTAACAGGTGTGAATTCAAATTATCTTGAAAGTTATCTCAAGAGAATAAGCTTGAACATGCGTGAAGCTTTCCATAGTATTATTTACCCCCAGGGAGTAAGGGGGCCTTCATCTAATGGTGGAGGTAAAAAAGAATATGCCTCACGCATCCTACTGCATGTCGTACAAGGCGACTCATAGGGGGGATGGTGTTAGACTTGCGGACCAAGTAGCCATCACTATACAATGAAGCCTTGTTATAGGCGCTGGCATTGTCTCCATATGACAGTACTGTGACAGGGCTTCATTGTACTTGCTCCAAGTTGCCTAATGGCGGCACACTGGCGGTGGGTGTCGCTCCCTCTGGACCCGACCCTGGCGCCTTGGGCCCAACCTGGACGAAATGGATCCAGTGGGTACAGTACGTAGTGTTTCCCCGGACTGGCACTTTCCGCCCAATAGTATAGGGGCCCAAACCTGGTGGTAGCACTCCAGGAGGCTGCCCTGTCATTGGCCGAAAAATACCAGGCCAGTCGTAGTGCCGTGTACGCGCACGGGGTGCGTCCCTGCGGCTGGTTCTGGTGGGGCGTACCGAGGCCACTGGATCCTACCCCCTTGTAATCTCTTGGGGGAAGGTGCTGGGAATGGTCCCGGGGTAGACTGGAGCCGGAGTTCTGGGGGGGGTGATGCCCATCTGCCAGTCAACCTACCTAATTATGACTAAAGCCAAAGAAAATAAACGTAAGTCCGATGAATCAAAACCGCACAGGACAAGGACAAATGCCCCCCACAATCTCAGACTTGCTAGTGTGAATGTTGGTAGTTTGAATCTGCGTGCAAATGAAGTGGCTGAGATGTGTGAGAGGAGGCGAGTGGACGTCTGCTGTACCCAGGAAACACTCTGGAAGAGGCATGGGGTACAGTGGATTGTCGGAAGGAGGAAAAGATATAGGATATACTGGATGGGTGTGGAGACTGATAAAGCGAAAGGAGGAGTGGGTGGTCTGATGGCTGAAGAGCTGGCGGAAAGTGTGCTTCAGATTACGAGAGTTAGTGAAAGGCTGATTGTTTTGAAGTTGAAAGTTGGTGAAAGAATTCTGAATGTGATATCTGCATATGCCCCACAGGCTGGTTTACAGAAAGAGATAAAAGAGGACTTCTGGAATGACACCGTCAGTGTCATTTCAGGCCTCTCGAAGAACGAAATAACAATCGGGGGTGGGGGACCTCAATGGTCACGTGGGAGCATCTGCAGATGGATACGAGGGGGTACATGGAGGAAATGGTTACGGAAGGAGAAATCTTGAAGGCGAATATATATTGGAGTCCTGCGTTGCACTCAACATGGTTGTGTGTAATACAAAGTTCAATAAAAGACAGAGCCACCTGATCACATATAACTCTGGGGTCTCCAGTAGGCAGATAGATTACTTCTTGGTTAACAGGAAAGACTGGAAACTAGTTCGAGATGTAAAGGTCATCCCGAGCGAAGAATGTAACCCCAGCATAAGCTACTTGTGTGCGACATGAGCTTATACAGAGATCCTAAGCGCAAGAAGATTTACATACCCAAAAGGAAAGTGTGGCTGCTGAAGGACAAGGAAGTTAGGGATAGGTTTCATAGTAAACTGGAGGAAATTAATAGAAATAAGGAAGCTAGGCCTAATGATGTAAATAGTCAATGGAACTTTCTTAAGCATAGCCTTATCGCTGCCACTGACAAAGTCTGTGGGAAAACAAAGGGTTACCCCAGGAATAAGACCTCCTGGTGGTGGAACGATGAGGTAGAACATGCTGTGAAAGAGAAAAGGAGATGCTTCAAAGCATGGAAGAAAGGAGGCAGCAAGCAGGAATACAAGGCAGCTAAACGAACTGCCAAAAGAGTTATTTACATTGCTAAAAATCGCATTAAGGACCTGGTCCTTGAACAAGTGTGTAACACTGACAATCCCAATGGGATCTTCAACCTAGCTAGGCGAGTTAAAATGACAGTAGGGATATTATAGGTGAACAGTGTGTTATAAATGATAATGGGAAGATTGTGTATGCAGACAATTAAATCTGAGAAGCATGGAAGGTACACTATGAACGATTGCTAAATGTAGAGTTTGAATGGGATAAGGAACAGCTTAGTATCGAAAAACCAATATCTGGGCCCCCTCCTTTGATTTCACCAGCTGTAGTGAGCGACGCAATCAATAAAATGAAGGACGGTAAAGCTCCAGGTTGCTCCGACATTGTCGCTGAGATGATAAAACCTCAGGGGAGATTGGTGTAAACTTAGTCACTGAGTTGATAAACACCATTATTAAAGATGAGAGAATCCCAGAGGATTGGCTCAAAAGTGTAATAGTAAATAATTATATACAAAGGAAAAGGGGATGCGCTAGATAGAGGAAATTATAGGGGCCTGAATATGCTTGACCAAATCATGAAGGTCTGTGAGAGAGTCCTTGAGGGTTTGATCAGGCAAAGCATCTCTATTGATGGTATGCAGTTTGGTTTTATGCCAGGAAGGGGTACAACCGATGCTATCTTCATAGTCAGGCATATACAGGGAAGATACTTACTAAAAGGCAGGGATCGTTACTTTGTGTTTGTAGACCTGGAGAAGGCCTTTGATAGGGTGCCTAGAGATGTTGTGCAGTGGGCTATGAGGAAACTTGTTGTGGAAGAGTGGCTGGTTCGTGTGATAATGAAGATGTATGAGGATTCGCGAAGTGCAGTGAGGGTGAAGGGTGTACTGAGTGTTACGACCGGGACTCATATAAAACAAGGGCTCTTAATCATTGGACTAGAAAGGCACACAGCCACAACGGTAACACTAGAAACAACCTTCGAACTTATAATGCCGGCGCACAAAAACACCTATACCCTCCAGAGTTAAATCTGCGATAGCGGGGTATCCTATAACTCGGTATAAATGCACTACTACTACAGGCTGATGATCTCTGATACAGCCTGATCACAACAACATACAATTATGTTAATAATGTATACAAGGAAAAGATAGAGAGCTTAATTAAATCACTGGAATGATTTAATGCAAACAAGAAGAAGGTATAATTAAAGTTACTCTAAACAATAATAAACTGCCACTCCTATATTAAAGAAAGTGAATGAAAGTCCTAGCATTGAACAGGAATCTTCTGAAGAAAGTCTGATGCTGCTTAAGATGATCGAATCGGATTTTGAACTGTTATATAAAGCAGGAACAAGATATGACAAGTGTAGGGACATACAGTGTTAACTGGCACGGGAATAACGATAAATGCGCAATAGTAGTATCTCCAACAACAAAAGAAGTACTTCCTCAGGCAACGAAAAAGCCTGCTCGGGTTGTGCAACTCAACAACAACCAAGGCTTACAATCAACGTGAATAAAAATGCTGCATACATAACATAAGAGTTTATAATCCTAATCAGGTGTCTGCTAGGCGAATAAAGTCTAGCTGGGATGTCGTAGGCTAGGAAACAATGGCTGAGCAAGCGGCTCGTAGCCTAGCGAGGTCCTTAAGACTGTGCGGCCAAATTACGTTAAATGACGGGGTGCTCTCTTGAGAGATCCAGATCGCTAGTATCTGGTTCTCTCCTGGCGACCCTCTTCAAGTCAAAGCAAAACGAGTTAACACAGTGTTGGCTGGCAGAGGCAAAAGCCCTCACTCGCAACACAATGCTAAACTCATAAGGTACACAGTCAGAAAGACAACCTAGGCTTCCCACGTATCCATTGCAATTGTACAAGTTCAACAAAACCTGGTACACATCGGAAATCACAACACCAGTAGCCTCATCCCAGTCTAGCATTAAATAGCCCAGCAGACAACCAGGAAATAGGTAGGGAGACACCGCGAGTGTGTCGAACCTCTCCAGACAAAATGGTAACCCCTCCAAAATGCCTAACTAAACATGTAATATCTGAGAGCTTCAGCATATAATACGATGGCCGATATATAAAATCGTGCAGAACCAAAGGGGAGTTATGATGTTAAATAGATTGGAAGAATGAGAGGTAAGAAGTTGAGAGAGAGAGAAAGTGTTCTATAGGTAGAAGTCGGGGACAGGTGGCAAGGGAGGTGTGAAGGGTATGCTGGTCAGGCAAGCTCTGAGCAAGGAAGGCACAAAGGCAGCAGGGAGTGCGGGGACTACCTCCTGCCGCGGCAGGAGGGCGGCATGGCGGCCAGCCACTCAGAGGGCGCGGCCGTGGCATGATGTCACCGAGACAACACGTAACACTACGCATACTACCCTCTGCCTCCTGCACTTACTCACTCACACTCTCTAGCTGTATCATTCAGTCTTATACATTAAACTTATAACTGATGATATAAAATATAATGCATTGTCACAGACGAAAATAAAGGCCACTTCTATACTGCCTGTGACATGACGATTCACAAGAAAGAAAGTACAACATTGTAGATAGACTGTAGCCCATTTCACTGCCCTGGCGAGCGCTAGTGGCTACCGGGAGGCGATTCTGCCAACGCTGGCAGGCGTCACACCCCCCCCAAGATATAGGACGCTCAACATTAGGCGAGCACGATATCTGACAAGGCAGAATGCCGACAAGACCCATCACACATAGCCACTCCACCAGAAATGAAATGCAAAGCTCAAATCTTACATAAAACAACATATCAACATAAAGAAAATCTTATAACCCCTCCCAAACATAATAGTATATTTTAGCCTACTATGCTCCCTGAGCGAGCTTCACAGAGCCCAGCCTCCTAAGTGAAAGACAGGTTCAACTTAGGACTTTAGCTATAACATTGGCAACTTACAATTAACTATCAAAAGAAAGAGTTTTTTATGTGATTTTTTATTTGATTTTAATGTTCTTTTTGGCGGCTGCTCTACGTTTTTCTCCACTCTCAACACACACTGACTGAACGGCGAGGGTTCTCCTGCAAACAAACCCTCCTGTGACAAACAATCAGCCAAAACATTACAGTGCCCTTAGCATGCCACACATCCAACTTGTGTTCCGGCAGCACAACAACACCTGGCACTGATAAACTGCCCAGTTCATCACAAGACTCGCACTTCTCTTCGCTCTTTCCGGCAACGGGGCCTGCCAATAACCTTTCACTCGTTCTACCTTCGTGATGAGCGAGGCAGCCCCGATGCGGTCTATGGTATCATCGACTCTAGGTAATAGATAGGCGTCTGTCAAGGATAATGCTTCCACACTCTTGCAATCTCCATACACACGGATCTTGCCACTCAACTCCGGTTGCAAACTCACTGGCAAAGACCACTCACGATACCCTTTATCCCTCAGACCCTTTTTCCACATGTCGTCTAGCTCTGTTTTCACGACAGGCTGTTGAGCAGGATTTATACGGTAGGGAATTAAACTGAGCCTTGCACTGTCTCCAGCCTCCATGTTGGATTCTACCCCGGACATCAGGCCTGGAGAAGCAACAAACATGCGGATGCACTGCCACAGCCTAGTAAACAACTTATCTCGCAGAACAACATGCCTAGTGCCCTCCCATAACCCAGCCGAGACCGCAGCTTCTAACCTGTAGTCTCCCTCCTTCTCCACCTTCGTCCCTAGAACAGCCAGGTCATGAGGGGGACAATCAGTACCACCTGTGCAGTAACTCCCATAGTTCGTTATTGCTAAGGGTTCCCCGCCGATACCGTACATGCGCACCCCCGCATTCCTTACGACTACATCTGCCTGCGCAGCATCACCGCTTTTAGAGACATGGCCAGATAGTCGGTCTATGGTAGCGCTGTTGCATTCGACTAGAGCAGCATTGGGAGGCTATGCGACGACCGGGCACACCCTTGCTTATAATTGAGTATACCAATCTGCTCAATGTCCTCCTTCTGACCACCACCCTTGGCAGCCATGGGTCGACCCTGACCTGACAACCATGTCCAAGCCTCGTCGCCCACCTTGAACCACCGAAACAACGAGGCTAACGGTCTACCAAAATTCAAGTGACCTGCCCGCGGAACATCTTGCACCGCCTGAGTTGTGAGGCTCGGGTACTCGGCACGACCAGTGGGGTATGAACCGAGCTGGTGCTGGAGCGCTGCACACTGCTGCTCAGGCAGGTGCTCTAGCGCTTCCACAGCCACCAGACTCGTGTCCCCCGCCCACTGCTCCGCCGAGACATGACAATCCCAACTCTCCTCCACCTGTGCCCTACTGCCCCCCTCTCCTTCTCCACCTTGGCAGCTGCAGACTAACGCAGGGACAGTAGGCTGCTCAGGTGGTTGCTTCACAAACTCCTCCAACAGGTTCACATGACTTGTTTCCCATCCTCGTGTTCGATCTCAACAGCACCATTACCACACTTCTGAACTTCCGGATCCTCCAACTGCAGTTTACTAATATCCGAGGGAGCCAACCTGTCTAAATGCTTCTGAAGCAACCCATGTCCTCCCCCAATATCAAACTGAGCAACCCTTTTTTCTCTCTGTGTGTAACGTTGCTGCCTCGGAGTCTCTTCCTGCCCTACCTTCTCACTAGCTGTGACAGGTCCTGGGGCCTCTCCAGACTCCAACAATGGTGCCAATACTGAGTCGCCAAGAAGAGCTGCTGGTACTAAACTCTCCAAACTTTTACCAACATTAGCCGTCTTCTTCCAACCGTTCCTCCATTGATCAGAAGACTGAGGAATAGGCTGTGACACTTTGGATGCAAGAGATCTTGTAACAACGCACGCCATAGGTTGTACTTGACACTTCTCTACCCACTCCTGTTCCTCCCAACTCACGTCGGCCGGCTTCGCGGCAACGACTAAGGGTGAAACCTCAGAAGTAGGCACCACAAAGTCGTTGCCGAGAAAGAAGTCGACGCCCCCAACAGGCAAGTTCTCCACAATTCCAACATCCAACTGTCGTGTCACACCATCTACCTCCAGTTCCATCCTGACCAACGGGTATGACCTGATAGCATTCATACCTTGCACCACCCATGCCGCGTTTATTGGTCTACCAGTAAAGTTCTTCATCAAAGTCTGAGAGGCACCCGTGTCTCGCAACAGCTCAACTCCATGCTTCTTACCAGCCCACTTCACGCAGCCACGCCCTCGATGGTCACAAAAGACATCGCGGACAGGGTTCGAGCCTTCCGGATTCTTCTCCACTGGCTGTGTCCCAGCCTCTGACGTTATACCCCGGGCAAACTCAGACGACTTCGGGGACAACCCAATGTTGCGAGCCAAAGACACAACTTTATTAGTGGCTTGCTTGGACAGGCTCTTGCAAAATGCACCTTCTCATGACAATGAAAACACTCTAACTCCCCCTTGGGCTTCCCTTGAGGTGGGGAAGGGCCCTGACCCTTTCTAAACTGGACGGTACTAGGTTTATGGTCAGTTTTAATATCATTGCTCTTGTTGTTATGGTTATATGGTGTATCACTGACTCGGGGGGGGGGGGGGGGGGGGGAGTTTTGCGCCCCTTGGTTCCTGCATCGTTCCGTTGTGCAGACTCGCACCCACAAATCAGTGACATCCTAAGGTCAGCCATCTCAGCTGCCTCCTGAAGAGTTTTCAGTTTTTTTTCTTTAAGATTCAACGTCAGATCGCTGCCCGTACACTTGAAAAATTGTTCTAGAAGCATCAGCTGTTTCAACTCCTCAAACGTCGATGCCTTCTCAGAACGCAGCCAGTTTCTAAATGCATCGGACAGATCCCGGGCATGCTCAAGAAAGGTGCACTCACGACCCTTCGTTACACCCCGGAACTTCAATCTGTACGTCTCTGGTTGTAACTCGTACGCCTGCAGAACAGCCTCCTTCAATACCTCATAATCGACGCAAGACTCCAAGGGCAACGCATCATATGCCTTGAGTCCTTTGCTAACCAACCTAGAGGAAACAAGGGCTGCCCACTTAACCTCGGGCCATTGGTGCTCCCGGCACTTCTTCTCAAAACGCATGAAAAATTCGGTGACACCCGACTCAACAAATACAGGGACCAACTTAATAAGGTGCGATAAAGACTGCTCAAGACCTCGATTCCCAGAACCGAGACGCTGCCCTGTCGACTCCACCCGAGACTTCTCAAGATCTCTGTATGCACAGTACTTCGTAGCCTCAACCTGAAGCTTAGCCATCTCAAGCCGCTGCTCAGATTCATGCTTTCGTTGCTCAGATTCATGCTTTCGTTGATCGAGCTCACCCTCATGCTTTTGCTGCTCAAGTTTGGCGAGTTCGAGCTGAAACAACATCTCGGCAGACAATCCTTGAGGTGGGGGGTGCTACTATTTGGGACCCACCCCGTGAATCACCTAGAGGCATGCCCAACCGCCAGCATGCATCGATCTGCGGGAACGTACCCGGCTCCGGAGCCCGAGAGAGCGCCATGCTAGGAGTCGAGTGGAATGGGGGTGGGGCAGAAGGTGCCCCAGCTCCCGCTCCACCCGAAGCCCCACGCACCCCACCGAGCACACAGGTAACCAGCTCACCTCTCGACAAACTGCTAGTACCGGGAAACCCTAAGACCGCGGCTACACACTGTAGTCCGTACCGGTCTAGCCCCGACACACGATCCACTGACACCGGCTCCTCCAAAAATATCCGAGCATCCTCCTCACTGTTTACCACCCGAGCGCCGCTAGGCAACTCCACCTTCTCCACCTCCTCGCCTGTGCTCTCACTATGTACTGATCCGTCGTCCGACATAATGTCCATCGAAAATTCTCAACGTTTATAAACAAAAAGTACCTAAACTCTCATGTAGCACTATTCACTCAAAAATGCTTGAAGACTCTTAAGTGTTATACTACTTGCCAAAAAAAATCTGTGTCCACTATATTCCTTTAAACAAAAAAAAAACAAAAATTACCACAACACTCCTGCAATATTTCTCTAAGTTCACAAAATCCTGAGCAAGGTCGCCATTTGTTACGACCGGGACTCGTATAAAACAAGGGCTCTTAATCATTGGACTAGAAAGGCACACAGCCACAACGGTAACACTAGATCCAACCCTCGAACTTATAATGCCGGCGCACAAAAACACCTATACCCTCCAGAGTTAAATCTGCGATAGCGGGGTATCCTATAACTCGGTATAAATGCACTACTACTACAGGCTGATGATCTCTGATACAGCCTGATCACAACAACATACAAGTACGTGAATAATGTATACAAGGAAAAGATAGAGAGCTTAATTAAATCACTGGAATGATTTAATGCAAACAAGAGGAAGGCATAATTAAAGTTACTCTAAACAATAATAAACTGTCACTCCTATAGAAAGTGAATGAAAGTCCTAAAGCATCGAACAGGAATCTTCTGAAGAAAGTCTGATGCTGCTTAAGATGATCGAATCGGATTTTGAACTGTTATATAAAGCAGGAACAAGATATGACAAGTGTAAGGACATACAGTGTTAACTGGCACGGGAATAACGATAAATGCGCAATAGTATTATCTCCAACAACAAAAGAAGTACTTCCTCAGGCAACGCAAAAGCCTGCTCTGGTTGTGCAACTCTACAACAACCAAGGCTTACAATCAACGTGAATAAAAATGCTGCATACATAACATAAGAGTTTATAATCCTAATCGGGTGTCTGCTAGGCGAATAAAGTCTAGCTGGGATGTCGTAGGCTAGGAAACAATGGCTGAGCAAGCGGCTCGTAGCCTAGCGAGGTCCTTAAGAGTGTGCGGCCAAATTACGTTAAATGACGGGGTGCTCTCTTGAGAGATCCAGATCGCTACTATCTGGTTCTCTCCTGGCAACCCTCTTCAAGTCAAAGCAAAACGAGTTAACACAGTGTTGGGTGGCAGAGGCAAAAGCCCTCACTCACAACACAATGCTAAACTCACAAGGTACACAGTCAGAAAGACATCCTAGGCTTCCCACGTATCCGTTGCGATTGTACAAGTTCAACAAAACCTGGTACACATCGGAAATCACAACACCAGTAGCCTCACCCCAGTCTAGCATTAAATAGCCCAGCAGACAACCAGGAAATAGGTAGGGAGACACCGCGAGTGTGTCAAACCTCTACAGACAAAATGGTAACCCCTCCAAAATGCCTAACTAAACATGTAATATCTGAGAGCTTCAGCATATAATACGATGGCTGATATATGAAATCGTGCAGAACCAAAGGGGAGTTATGATGTTAAATAGATTGGAAGAATGAGAGGTAAGAAGTTGAGAGAGAGAGAGAAAGTGTTCTATAGGTAGAAGTCGGGGACAGGTGGCAAGGGAGGTGTGAAGGGTATGCTGGTCAGGCAAGCTCTGAGCAAGGAAGGCACAAAGGCAGCAGGGAGTGCCTCCTGCCGCGGCAGGAGGGCGGCAAGGCGGCCAGCCACTCAGAGGGCGCGGCCGTGGCATGACGTCACCGAGACAACATGTAACACTACGCGTACTACCCTCTGCCTCCTACACTTACTCACTCACACTCTCTAGCTGTATCATTCAGTCTTATACATTAAACTTATAACTGATGATATAAAATATAATGCATTGTCACAGACGAAAATAAAGGCCACTTCTATACTGCCTGTGACATGACGATTCACAAGAAAGAAAGTACAACATTGTAGATAGACTGTAGCCCATTTCACTGCCCTGGCGAGCGCTAGTGGCTACCGGGAGGCGATTCTGCTGGCAGGCGTCACATGAGTGATGAGTTCGCAGTCAGTGTTGGAGACCATCAGGGTTCAGTGTTAAGCCCCCTCCTCTTTATTATGGTCTTGGAAGCACTGTTTAGAGTTTTTAGAGGAGGACTCCCGTTGGAACTGTTTTTTGCAGACGATTTAGTCCTAATAGCTGACAGTATGCAAGATGCTGAGGCCATATTCAGAGAGTGGAGAGAGGGCATGGCGAGCAAGGGTTTAATCCCTAAAGAGCGGCACCCGGCTATAGTCAGACAAGAGAACCAAGGACTATGTGGCGGAGCCCGGCTATAGTCGCATGCAATTTTGAGCACATTATCGGCTCTGAGAGAGAGACGAGCGGTGGGAGGAGCGTAGGTCGGCTCTGACCGTTCGGCACGGGACCCGCGCGGCGACCTCCACACACATCCACACTCACTAACTAGCTACACAGGGAATTATGTAAGGAAATTACCGTATTTTACGATTCTGCCTTCGGTTGCACGATCGTTGCAAGAGAATGCGTGGTCGTAGAAGGATGGTTCTGGTGTCTTTGGAAAGCTCAATTATCGCCCTTTCAGGGATACATAATTGTATTACGCTCTGGCTCTTGTTTATGCATGAAAAAGAGCACGGAAATATGCTCGTTTAGGGTAAAACCACCCGCTTGGCAGGTAGTAGAAGTTACCGCCTAGGCCGCTCGTTGAGTGTTAAGAGTCAATATTAACAAAACAAAGGTTATGCATTGTAGATTGAGACGAGGCAATGTGGAAAAGAGAGGTGCATACCCATGTGCAGTGTGTGGAAAGGGAGTGGGCGTTAACTCAATTCAATGTAGCATCTGTCGATGTTGGGTACACCATGGGAGTAAGCGCTGTAGTAGAATAAAGGGGCCCCTGCCGAAGGATAAGTCAGAAATAGAGAAATTTGAGTGCGAGCTTGTGTTAAGTGATGATCCTGTGGCTGTGAATTTTGGAAATTAGTCTTTGGAGCTGGTGAACAAGTTTTGTTACCTAGGAGATACCATCTCTGCCGGTGGTGGAGCCGAGGCTGCCACTGTTGCTAGAATTACGTGTGGCTGGGGGAAGTTCAGAGAATTGATGCCAATCCTGACCATGAAAAGAATGCCTCTCCCCCTGAAGGGAAAGGTGTATGCCTCATGTGTTAGAAGTGCAATGACGTATGCCTCAGAAACATGGGCCGTTAAAGTAGAGGGTGTCAACAGAATGGAGCGTAATGAGATGAGAATGGTGAGATGGATGTGTGGGGCCAGGCTACAGGATAGAATAACAAATGTTGAGCTGAGGAGACGTTTAGGTATAAAGAGTATTAGCGAGGTGATGCGTACAAGTAGACTGGGATGGTATGGACATGTGAAGAGAATGGATGAACAAAATTGGGTGAAAAAATGCAGGTCTGTGATTGTGGAGGGAGCTGCACCAAGGGGTGGACCGAGGAAGACCTGGGATCGGACTATATGCGCCGATCTCAAATCCAAGAACTTGACAAGTGAAGCAGCCCTTAACAGGGTTGCCTGGAATGCCGCCATTAGGACAAGAGACTGAAACTGCACTTATGTGTGGAACACTCAGTCTTAAAATGTTATGTATATAAGTATGTATTTGGAGTAGATACTCTACGTCTTGCCATTACTCAGGGAGTATTTAACGCAATTGGCTATGTTTCAACCCATATTGCTACATAGCCATAGTGAACGACCCCCTTAACTTGATTACAAAACTAGATACTTGATCAAATAGAATAACCTTAAGGCAAGGTGTTAAGGGTAAGGTGACAAAATTAATAAGTCCTCCCCAATGTATCGTTGAGCGTAAGTGTTGAGGGCATGGGAACTTTAAAATAAAACCCTCCCTAGTGCATAGATGAGCGTGAGAGTACCCGATGGGTAGTTAGTTAAATTAGGGCATATACTGTATATTGGTTATCAATCCTTTAGGATTAGTAAGCCTGTTTATGTCAAGTAATATTTTCAAGCCTGGAGCCTCTTTTCGAAAACCCCAGTACCTTGCCCGAGGGTAGTTCGTGTCCCGTTTATATACAGTAGTTTTACATTATGGCCAATTAGGAAAACAATATGGCCTAATTGTTTAGTAGATAACTCCGTTAAGAGGATGAGTGTTGAGTTAGCTAAATTAAGTCACATGACCGACTCACTGGGCACATTCTCGGCAATAATTCATAGTATTTATTGGCAAATTGGGTGTTTACACTTAATGAGTCCTGAACTGTCTGGAAGCAGAGATATTTGTGGTGAATATGATTAAGTAAATGTGTTGTTCTTGTATACAGTGCTAATAAGTAGTGATATTTGTATTTAATAATTGTATAAAAAGAAATAATTAATAACACTTGAATGGTTTACTGTGTGAGTTCATTGATGGGAGAAACTCATGGTGCAATTGACACAGACGATCCTCGTTGTCTCAAGCTTGTTACGTAGCCCAGACTGAGCCATTACAACGATGAAAATTAAATACATCTTCACGGGGGTTAGTTTGGCAGCTATATTAAAGTATGATACAGTACTAAACTATCAGTAGATCGGTATGAACCTTTCAGGGGTCAATGGTAAATGTATCGGTAAGAATCACTCCAATCATATGTAAGGTTTTCGGCGAACATCCCCCCCCCCCCCTCCCCCCCCCCGCTTTCTCTTTCTTTCCCTCTCCATCTCTCTCTCTTTCTTTCTTTCAAATTTAGTAAAGCTAATACTTGACTCTGCCTATGATACATTGCATTCCTTCATTAGATGTTCGGAATACATGCAATTGGTGAGGTCCAGAAGTAGCCCCTGACTGGGTGAGAGCGAGAGAAGGGAAGTTGGGTGTAGTTCTGGGGTCGGAGAGAAAATAGGAGGGTTTCGGTGGGGGTATGGTAACAACAAGGAGAGGAGGTGGAGGGGATACGTCTCCATCGTCCTGTGCTACTATCGCCTGAGTCCAGGGAAACTGAAACGAATTCATCCTGACGACTGTACATACACTATTGATAGGACCTGTACATTAATTCACCTCACCTCATGGAAGTTAGTATTTTTAAGGTACAAATATTATTATCCTCATAATTGCTATATTCATTTGGCTATTTATAGAATGTTCGCCTTTATACACGAGTGTACCGAATTATTCAAATCAATTATCAGCTCACGGTTATTTTTGCATCACCAGCCCTCTGGTTTGAAGTGCTTCTCTTAATCAAAGCATTAATTGGAGGTTACTTGTGCTACTTTTAACATTTGGAAGAGGCAACGGAATATGGTGGAGTGTGGTGGTGGTATAAAGATGGAATATCGGAAGTCATCCCTTTGTTTGTTGCACTAGAAATATCGAAGGCCTTCGATAGAGTCTGGCACAAATCTTTAATTTCCAAACTGCCCTCCTTCGGTTTCTGTCCCTCCATCTTTGCCTTTGTCTCTAATTTCCTTTCCGGCCGTTCCATAGCTGCGGTTGTGGACGGCCATCACTCATTTCCTCATCCTATCAACTCCGGTGTTCCTCAGGGTTATGTCCTAGCTCCTATTCTCTTTCTAATTTTCATAAATGATCTTCTCAACTGTACATCCAGTCCCATCCATTCATATGCAGACGACTCTACTTTACACCACTCAATTTGTTTCCCAGAGCAGTCACTCAAAAGTAAACGTAATGAAGCCATAAAATGATTATCTTCTGATCTAGCTATTATTTTCAATTGGGGTAGAGAAAACCTTGTTGCATTTAATGCTTCCAAAACTCAATTTATCCATCTTACTACCCATCAGGAGCCTCCAGAGGACTATCCCTTATTCTTCAACAATACAAATATCAACTCTTCATGTTCCCTCAATGTTCTCGGTGTCTCTTTTTCTTCTGCTCTCAATTGGAAAGACCATATTACCAGTCTCGCTAAGGCAGCCTCCCAGAAGCTAGGTGTGCTCAACCGCCTTAAGGAGTTGTTAACCCCTGCGCAGCTTCTTGCTCTGTACAGGGGCACAGTGCGTCCTTGTATTGAGTATTGTTCACATGTGTGGGGAGGATCCTCTCCCGCACTCCTAGATAAAGTAGAAAGGAAAGCCTTTCGTATCATTAACTCCCATCCACTCACCAACTCTCTGCAATCTCTCTCTCTTCGCCGCAGTGTTGCATCTCTCTCACTATTCTATCGCTACTATAATAATCAGTGTTCCTCGGACCTTTCCCAGTGTATACCACCTCCTCTAACGTAGAGTACATAGTACCCGCCTTGCAACACAATCCCACCCCTACTCTGTGCAACTCTCCAACCCAAGATTGAAACGCTATTCTCAGACTTTCTTCTATGCAACTGCTGAGCTCTGGAACTCTCTCCCAGAATCAGTCTTTTCCTCTTCCTATGACTTAAATTGCTTCAAACTCTGTGTGTCCAGGCATTTTAGCTCGAACGTCCCTTGATTTCGGCCCTGTCACTCTTTGAAATCTGGAGGAGGCACTCGCTGCAGGCAGTTATGCCTTTTGTCTCCCTCATCCACATAGAACAAAAAATCACGAACTGTATTATACTTCGCAGTTTTGGTCAGGTTTTTAATAGGTATTCTAGTTCTGTGTTTAGGTTTACTGTAAGTGTAATATTGCTAAAATATCAGTGCTGTGAGGAAGACATTATTTTATTTTTCGTTAACTATTTAATTATTATCAATATGGCTTAATTTCGTTCATACACATTATTTAATATCTAAATATATACTTATTCGAACCTATTTGTCTTTAATGAATTTATTATTGGTTCAATTTGTGTATTAATAAAACTAAAATGTCTATCTGCTTTTACTTTTCTTCATCCATTGATTTATTATAGTCACTACTCATGACAATAGTCGAGTGTGTTGTGTCCCTTGTTAAAACAGAGTGTTCCCTAGACTAGCCTCATAGCTTCATCAAGAATATTATTTTACCATTTATAAACTTAACTCCTTCAGACTCATATGACGCAGAGGTTGCCAGATTAGCAATAAGAAATAGAGTTCTCTCACTCTTATAATTACCTCTCCAAAATTCGTTTTCTGCCCACAGCTTACTCAAAGACAACTGCAGAGGTTGAAGTAACTAAACTAAAGGTTTCTAAATACCCCTGATGGTAACAAAGACTTTAAAGTATCCCCAATAGGCTCAAAATTGCGTCATATGTCGGAGAGGGTTTTAATGACTTGGCGGTTACCGGGTTAGGGGCGTAACACACACACACACACATATATATATATATATATATATATATATATATATATATATATATATATATATATATATATATAATTATAACATATTTTCTAGGACAATACGAAATCCGATCTTCTTTCTTACAGGCAGGCAACCGTGGTCGATACACAATCATCACATTCACACACACAAACACACACACACACACACACACACACACACGAACTAAAGTACACTCTGATACCATTGTCTTTAGACCAGTCATAAATATTTGTGTACTTCAACTGTTTTTAATGAAGGAAGTCCACATTATCAAGCTTGGATACCTATTAACCGCCCCGTTAATGTGCCCCTAGTGTTCTCCCCTGCCTCTCACATTTCACCAAACTGCTTAACCTCCCCCGCTTTTCTGTACCCGTCCATGAACTTTCTAAAATTTGCAAACATTTCCAACCACCCCATCAGCCTCCTGAAGGGCCTGTTGATGGGAGAGCTGGAAACGTTTTACGATGTGATCTTCCCTACTACATCCTCCCAGAAACCCCCGCCTTACCATCAATACCACACTATCTTTCCCGCCATCACCAACACAAGCCTCACAATAGGTATTGCTATCCTTTCAGAATATATTTCCACAAACCCCACACGACATTGGCCAAACTAAGGTCTTCAACCACCCCATACAAACTACAGGTCCCGTCATCAGGCAGTCCCTACGTCGGAAGAACCCAATTCAGCGCCGCGAAGAAGAAAGAAAAGTCAGAGAAATGTTAGATGCGGGACTAGTAAACCCCTCCACCAGCCCTTGGTCTTCACCTGTCGTGCTAGTAAAGAAAAAAGACGGCTCCCAGTGGTTCTGCATCGATTACCGCCAGTTGAATGACATAACAGTTGAAGACGCTACGCCCCTGCCTCGCATAGAAGATCCCCTTGATTCTTTACACGGAAGACGCAATTTTTCTACCTTCGACTTGCAAGCCGGGTACTGGGAGGTACCTGTACACCCTGACCACAGACAAAATATTGCTTTCTTTATGAGCAGCGGCAGGCACTATGAACTCAACGTACTATCCTTCGGCCTATGTAATGGTCCCGCTATTTTTTCCAGATTAATTGATTCCGTCCTTCAAGGCCTCACCTGGGAAACCTGCCTAGCGTATCTAGACGACGCTATCGTTTTCGCCAGCTCATGTGAAGAAAACCTATCCCGCCTCAAGGATGTTTTTATGCAGATATGACAAGCCGGGCTAAACTTAAAACTTCAAATGTACCCTGGCATGAGACACCGTCCCTTACTTAGGACAAATAATCTCAAAACAAGGCATTTCACCCGACCCGGACAGACTCACAGCGATCCGGGAAATTGAACCACCGCAATCAGTTAAGGGCGTACAATCGTTCCATGGTTTAGCTTCCTACTACTAGCGTTTCGTTAAAGGCTTCGCGTCCATTGCTAAACCCTTACACGAGCTGACACATAAAGACAAGAAATTAGTATGGACAGGGGCCCCCCTGGAATCATTCAGCACTCTCAAAGACGCCCTTACTTCAGCACCGATAGTAGCTTTTCCAGATTACAGTCAACCATTCCGCTTATACACCGACGTGTCTTTAACAGGGATCGGTGCCGTACTAGCTCAAACCACGGATAATAAAGAAAACATTGTATCATGCGCCAACCACACACTGACCCAAGCAGAAACCAACTATGCCGCAACAAAAAGAGATCGCTTAGGGCTAGTATGGGCCCTGTAATATTTCCGGTCATACCTCATGGGTGCCAAGATCACCATCATTATTATGAACCATCATGCTTTACAATGGCTCCGGACGTCTCAAACCACGAATGTATTACTAATAAGGTGGCGGGAAACAGTAGAAGAGTTTAATTTCAAAATAACTTATTGGCCAAGGAAACTACACACGAATGCCGACGCGTTATCTCGCCTACCTACTACCTCTCCTTGCCCCAGGCCACACCATATCTCACCCCCACCCGCCGTGCCCGTCATATCTATAACCAACGTTTCCACGTGGGACATAGACAACAAGCCTGACTGGCTACGGACAGACAGGCCACATTGCCTTAGAGATTATAAGACGTTCGCCCCATTAGTATGGATATTTTATGAACGTTCGCTCCATTTCTGTAAATTTTAAGACCTTTTGTGCCATTTAGGTGTCGATTTTTTCATGGCGAGTGATAGCGAGCCTGTAATTTAAGAAGAACGGGACATATTTTTTACCGAAAAATTCACACATTTGTCTTGAAAGGGGGTGTAATTTTAAGCTTGATGAAGGTCTAGGGAACAAACTGAAAACCTCCCTTTAAAGGAATGATGTAAGTATGAGGTTTTATTGATATGCATTTCAATATTTTGATACCTAAAGATCCTTCCTATGATCCATAAAATCCATAAAAGTTAACCAAAATAATACACAACACGGTTCCTTGCCTTAGGGGGGTGGGCTTAACACAACACGGTTCCTTGCCTTAGGGGGGTGGGCTTAACACAAAACGGTTCCTTGCCTTAGGGGGGTGGGCTTAACACAAAACGGTTCCTTGCCTTAGGGGGGTGGGCTTAACACAACACGGTTCCTTGCCTTAGGGGGGTGGGCTTAACACAACACGGTTCCTTGCCTTAGGGGGGTGGGCTTAACACAAAACGGTTCCTTGCCTTATGGGGGGGTGGGCTTAACACAACACGGTTCCTTGCCTTATGGGGGTGGGCTTAACACAACACGGTTCCTTGCCTTAGGGGGGTGGGCTTAACACAAAACGGTTCCTTGCCTTAGGGGGGTGGGCTTAACACAACACGGTTCCTTGCCTTAGGGGGGTGGGCTTAACACAACACGGTTCCTTGCCTTAGGAGGGTGGGCTTAACACAACACGGTTCCTTGCCTAAGGGGGGTGGGCTTAACACAACATGGTGCCTTGCCTTAGGGGGGTGGGCTTAACACAACACGGTTCCTTGCCTTAGGTGGGTGGGCTTAACACAACACGGTTCCTTGCCTTAGGGGGGTGGGCTTAACACAAAACGGTTCCTTGCCTTAGGGGGGTGGGCTTAACACAACACGGTTCCTTGCCTTAGGGGGGTGGGCTTAACACAAAACAGTTCCTTGCCTTAGGGGGGTGGGCTTAACACAACACGGTTCCTTGCCTTAGGGGGGTGGGCTTAACACAAAACGGTTCCTTGCCTTAGGGGGTGGGCTTAACACAACACGGTTCCTTGCCTTAGGGGGGTGGGCTTAACACAAAACGGTTCCTTGCCTTAGGGGGGTGGACTTAACACAACACGGTTCCTTGCCTTAGGGGGGTGGGCTTAACACAACACGGTTCCTTGCCTTAGGGGGGTGGGCTTAACACAACACGGTTCCTTGCCTTAGGGGGGTGGGCTTAACACAACACGGTTCCTTGCCTTAGGGGGGTGGGCTTAACACAACACGGTTCCTTGCCTTAGGGGGGTGGGCTTAACACAACACGGTTCCTTGCCTTAGGGGGGTGGGCTTAACACAACACGGTTCCTTGCCTTAGGGGGGTGGGCTTAACACAACACGGTTCCTTGCCTTAGGGGGGTGGGCTTAACACAAAACGGTTCCTTGCCTTAGGGGGGTGGGCTTAACACAACAAGGTTCCTTGCCTTAGGGGGGTGGGCTTAACACAAAACGGTTCCTTGCCTTAGGGGGGTGGGCTTAACACAACACGGTTCCTTGCCTTAGGGGGGTGGGCTTAACACAAAATGGTTCCTTGCCTTAGGGGGGTGGGCTTAACACAACACGGTTCCTTGCCTTAGGGGGGTGGGCTTAACACAAAACGGTTCCTTGCCTTAGGGGGGTGGGCTTAACACAACACGGTTCCTTGCCTTAGGGGGGTGGGCTTAACACAAAACGGTTCCTTGCCTTAGGGGGGTGGGCTTAACACAACACGGTTCCTTGCCTTAGGGGGGTGGGCTTAACACAAAACGGTTCCTTGCCTTAGGGGGGTGGGCTTAACACAACACGGTTCCTTGCCTTAGGGGGGTGGGCTTAACACAACACGGTTCCTTGCCTTAGGGGGGTGGGCTTAACACAACACGGTTCCTTGCCTTAGGGGGGTAGGCTTAACACAACACGGTTCCTTGCCTTAGGGGGGTGGGCTTAACACAACACGGTTCCTTGCCTTAGGGGGGTGGGCTTGACACAACACGGTTCCTTGCCTTAGGGGGGTGGGCTTAACACAACACGGTTCCTTGCCTTAGGGGGGTGGGCTTAACACAAAACGGTTCCTTGCCTTAGGGGGGTGGGCTTAACACAAAACGGTTCCTTGCCTTAGGGGGGTGGGCTTAACACAACACGGTTCCTTGCCTTAGGGGGGTGGGCTTAACACAAAACGGTTCCTTGCCTTAGGGGGGTGGGCTTAACACAACACGGTTCCTTGCCTTAGGGGGGTGGGCTTAACACAACACGGTTCCTTGCCTTAGGGGGGTGGGCTTAACACAACACGGTTCCTTGCCTTAGGGGGGTGGGCTTAACACAACACGGTTCCTTGCCTAAGGGGGGTGGGCTTAACACAACACGGTTCCTTGCCTTAGGGGGGTGGGCTTAACACAACACGGTTCCTTGCCTTAGGGGGGTGGGCTTAACACAACACGGTTCCTTGCCTTAGGGGGGTGGGCTTAACACAACACGGTTCCTTGCCTTAGGGGGTGGGCTTAACACAAAACGGTTCCTTGCCTTAGGGGGGTGGGCTTAACACAACACGGTTCCTTGCCTTAGGGGGGTGGGCTTAACACAACACGGTTCCTTGCCTTAGGGGGGTGGGCTTAACACAAAACGGTTCCTTGCCTTAGGGGGGTGGGCTTAACACAACACGGTTCCTTGCCTTAGGGGGGTGGGCTTAACACAACACGGTTCCTTGCCTTAGGGGGGTGGGCTTAACACAACACGGTTCCTTGCCTTAGGGGGGTGGGCTTAACACAACACGGTTCCTTGCCTTAGGGGGGTGGGCTTAACACAACACGGTTCCTTGCCTTAGGGGGGTGGGCTTAACACAACACGGTTCCTTGCCTTAGGGGGGTGGGCTTAACACAACACGGTTCCTTGCCTTAGGGGGGTGGGCTTAACACAACACGGTTCCTTGCCTTAGGGGGGTGGGCTTAACACAAAACGGTTCCTTGCCTTAGGGGGGTGGGCTTAACACAACACGGTTCCTTGCCTTAGGGGGGTGGGCTTAACACAACACGGTTCCTTGCCTTAGGGGGGTGGGCTTAACACAACACGGTTCCTTGCCTTAGGGGGGTGGGCTTAACACAACACGGTTCCTTGCCTAAGGTGGGTGGGCTTAACACAACACGGTTCCTTGCCTTAGGGGGGTGGGCTTAACACAACACGGTTCCTTGCCTTAGGGGGGTGGGCTTAACACAACACGGTTCCTTGCCTTAGGGGGGTGGGCTTAACACAACACGGTTCCTTGCCTTAGGGGGGTGGGCTTAACACAACACGGTTCCTTGCCTTAGGGGGGTGGGCTTATTTTTTGGCCGATGTTATAATTTATTCATAATTTATTTCCTCCCTAGATCTCTATCACACTTTGAAAAAATCATCCACCAAATCACTCTTCTAGATAAGTTTGTACATGTTTCGGTAGAAAAATGTCTCGGCCGAGGTCGGTTCCTCCAAAAATAAAGGCTTGCTATCGCTCGCCAGGAAAATAACAACAGCTAATGACACAACAAGTGTTTATATTGATAAAGAAATGGGGCAAAAGGTCTTAAAATTGTCAAACTAATGGGCCGCACGTCATAAAATCTGAAAACTAATGGGACTAAACATGAAGAAGAAGGGGAACTAGAAAAACGACCCATCTTCCCTTAAGAAAAGGGTTAAACGGTAATTTGTTCGTCAGCTATCTTCAAAATATATTATTATGATGATGATGTTTATGGATGCATTATTAATTTAACTTACGAACGAACTGGTGAGAAAAATATCCCAACCCAATACCCATGTCTACTACATTGCAGGCTCGCAATAGTTCGCCCAGAATAAACAAACACTTGAATGGGGTGAAGCGTCATATAATGGGGTGAAGCGTCATATAATTGGGTGAAGCGTCATATAATGGGGTGAAGCGTCCTATAATCGCCAAACTAATGAGGTCAAAATCTAAGCAAATGTCGACACTAATTAAATGAAACAAAGAGGGTCGAACAATGCCAATACCGAGCCAGATAGGGTTAAAGGGAGGATGTTAATTTACTCCCTAGACCTCCATTAAGCTTAAACGGAATTACCCCCACGACCCTCCACGACCCTACACGACCCTCCATCCAGATATATTTGTATTTTTTCGGTAGAATAATGTCCTGGCCGAAGGCTGAGTTCCTCCTAAATGGTAGGCTCGCTGACGCTCGCCAGGAAAATATTCACACATATGGCGCGAAAGGTCTTTAAATTGATAACAAAATGGAACGACAAATCTGAAAATCGACATACTAATGGAGTGAACATCATAACATCTCAAAATAAATGGGGCTAAGCATGAGGGAGAAAGGGATCCAGATATAACAATATAGGGCGACGAGCTACCTCATTCATACCTTCGATTACTACAGATCCTTCCTAAACTGAATACAACTGAATACAATATAATTGAATAAAATATGAAGTGATAAAAAGTGCCAGCAGCAATAAACCAATATGTCTACTATTTAGGAAGATTCAGCCAGTGAATAGATGTGCAGATTTACAGCTGATTTCCTCTAGTAGACCTTTTTGACTTACATAGTATAGTGGTAACGATTTGTGGCCAACTTATAATGAATACACTGTAGTGAACTATATTCTTCCTGGCCTTGAGCCCATGTATTCCATTCTATACATGTCGTGTTGTTTAGCAATGAAGGCAGGAAGAACTGTGTTTTTATGATCTTGTCTTTGTCTTGAAGCTCTCATGGTAATGGCTCGCTTTAATTTAAGTGCTCTGTATTTTAATACTATTGTGTTATGGGATAGTAAACCCTCTTCCTTTTACAGTGACACGTGTCTTGTTAGGATTTTGGCTACCACAGCGTGATTTTAATACGTTTGGGAGGAAGCTATTGGACCTACAGGCCCAATTATTACGTGTGGGAGGAAGCTATTTGACTTTAAGGGTCAAATAATACGTTTGGGAGGAAGCTATTGGGACATTATAAGGATAAGAAATATGTTTTGGAGGAAGCTGTTGAGCATAAAGGGTTAAGTGATAAGTTTTGGAGGAAGCTATAGAACTTAAAGGGTTAAGTAATACGTTTGGGAGGAAGCTATTAGACATAAAGGGTTAAGTAATACGTTTGAGAGGAAGCTATTTGACTTAAACAGTTAAGTAATACGTTTGGGAGGAAGCTATTGGACATAAAGGGTTAAGTAATACGTTTGAGAGGAAGCTATTTGACTTAAACAGTTAAGTAATACGTTTGAGAGGAAGCTATTTGACTTAAACAGTTAAGTAATACGTTTGAGAGGAAGCTATTTGACTTAAACAGTTAAGTAATACGTTTGGGAGGAAGCTATTGGACATAAAGGGTTAAGTAATACGTTTGAGAGGAAGCTATTTGACTTACACAATTAAGTAATACGTTTGGGAGGAAGCTATTAGACATAAAAGGTTAAGTAATATGTTTGGGAGGAAGCTATTGAACTTAAAGGGTTTATTAAGACTTTCTTGATTTCTATGGGTACTTTGTAGGCTGAATACAATCGTTTAATGAAAATAACAATAAAATGAAAACCATAAATATCGCCCTGCAACTGCAAAGGTTAAGTTGGAGTCACATAAGCGCCTTTTCGGCCAATGTTTTATCGACAACCTACTTCAAACCCCACCGCTATACACTGTTGACTTTGTGTGTATATTATTTATGGGGACAGTGGCTGCTTTATAAGCCGATTAATTAATTTATTAAATTATTATTTAGTTTCCTCGCTAGACATCCCTCAACCTTAGAAAAACATCCCCTAGACCCCCCTCAAGAATAGTTTGTAAAAACAATTTTCGGTAGAAAAATATACCGGCCAAAGGCCGGTTCCTCATATAATTACAAAGAATGCAAACATACCAAAAACAAGAATGAGAACAATGTTGTCCATGGAAAATTGATGGCCAAATCGGTGGTGTGACACCGCCTTATGCCCCCTTCACACATACAGGACTCGGGCGCCGAATACAGCAGAGTAGCTTTTTTGTCCCCCGACTTTTGGAGTTGGCTCGGTATGCCGCATCCAACGGACTTCACCAGACTACAGCCGCATACAGCCGACGTTGTCGTCTTGACTCCGGAGAAGTCTTGAGACTCGAACCGAAAAAAAAAATAACGGTCATTTTTACATGCCGACTTCACCCGCATCTATAAGACTTCAGCCGATCGACTCCAGAATACAGACGATCGACTTCAGAGTCGAACCGCATACACCCGCATAAAGCCGACACACACAAGTTGTGTGGCCAGCGGATGTATAAAAAGGGGCGGTCTAGCAGGGCTGAACATCATTACAGTCGACTCCACCGTTGCGTCAACAGCTACGGTGACACTCTACCACACAACATGGATGCGCACGTATTCATTACACCCTCCCAGCGAACTGGCTCCTGCGGCGGCCAATGTATGGCCACTACGAGAATATCATGCATGAGTTCATGCGCGAAGACCACCGCAGCTTCAGAAACTTCACCAGGTTGGACGTGGACATGTTCTGGGAAATGGTGGAGAAGATAACACCCAGGATAGAGAGACAGGACACCTTCTGGCGGAAATCCCTGAGCCCTGCCCTTCGTCTCGCCATTACCCTGCGCTACCTGGCGACTGGTGATTCATATCAAACACTCTCCTATGATTTCCGCGTCGCCCATAACAGCATTTCACTGCTGGTTCCTGACACCTGTGAGGCCATCTACCAAGAATACCACCCTCTCATTCTGCCATGCCCCAAGACCCCGGAAGATTGGAAGAAATGTGCTGACCTCTTCGAAGAACGCTGGCAGTTTCCACACGCCGTTGGTGCTATTGATGGTAAGCACATAGCCATTCGCTGCCCTGCCAATGCTGGGTCCCTTTACTATAACTACAAGGGATTCCACTCTATTGTGCTTATGGCAGTTGTGGATGCTGACTACAAGTTCCTGTACTGCGATGTGGGTGCCACTGGTTCGGGGTCTGACGGTGGTGTCTTTGCACAGACACCTATCAGGGCCGGCCTGGAGAACAACACCCTGGGACTTCCGCCTCCTCAACCCCTACACACTGGTGCCAGGCCTGTGCCCTACTTCCTGTTAGCTGACGACGCATTCCCCATGCGACCCTGGCTACTGAAACCATTCCCACATCGCTCTACGAACATGGGCGAGATGATCTTCTCCTACCGGTTGTCCAGGGCTCGACGGGTGGTGGAAAATGCCTTTGGCATCTTGGCTAACAGGTAAATATCTTTCAATTTTGGTGGGGTTAATGCCATTAATAAGGCTATACACTTGCATTGCTAACTTATTCTCTTTGCAGAGGCAGGTATTTGATAATAAACATGTTTTGTGTCTCCCTATTCTACAGGTTCAGATGTTTGCTCACCACCATTCCCCTGCAACCCAAGAGAGTGGAGTCTGTGGTGCTGGCATGCTGTTGCCTACACAACCTCATCCGTCGCCGTTTCCCCAGTCACCACCCCGTTGGCTTTCTTGACAGGGAGAACCCAGTCACCCACAGGGTGACGCCAGGGTCTTGGAGGGATGGTGACCAGTTGGAGCCGCTCATGCCACTGACCGGAAACCAGGCTACTAATTACGCAAAGGAGTTGCGTCGCTACATGGCAGACTACTTCACATCAACCCGGGGCAGTGTGAGCTGGCAGGATAGCCGGTTCAGTGACTCATGAAGGTACGATGATTGTGTGTATTTTAATGTTACATTAACTGACCTAATTTGCAGCTCTTTCTAATTAAATCATGCGTGCCATTGTCCATATCATTTGCAAATTTTATATGTTCATATGTTTCTTATTAATAATTATTACTTTCATTTTCACTTCTCTTCAGTCATTTGCTTTCGCATATTATTTCATTATTCAGTATTTCCATGACATTCAGTAATTTATTGTGTAACTGTCATGCGTCAGTTATATTTTATTATTATATATTACTATTTATACGTATCAGGCTATTACTTTCTTGCTTTGTTATTGCCGTCGCGGGCATTTGTATATGATGAGTGTATATTAATTTTAGAAAACATATATTATATTCATCTATATTTTCAACATCTATTTTATTCATCTATATTTTATTTAGTAGTCACTTTTGTGAATGAATGTCAAGTCGTAAATATTTGCCTGCCATGTTATTTAAGGACATATTTTTGGGTATTATTACTAGAGACTATTTTCAGCAAAGATAACTATTATTTATTGTTTCATAACACATTACTGGCATATGGGATTGGAATTCTAAACACAGTATTCACAACAGAATTTTATTTTAATCTTTACATTGGACGGAAATTCTCTACTGCCCCTCGTGCTGCGGTGTGTGTAGTGTTGGGTTTGGGGAGTCCAGGTTGAGACTCACATCAAAGAGTTGCCTCTGAAAACTTCTCCCAGGTGTGGCGGGCACCGCGAGGTGTGTCCCATATGTGGGGGTGGAGCTGCCCCACAAGGTGGGCGTAAACTGTGGGGCCGGTCCAAGAGGTTGGCCCAGGTGTGGAGTCAGCTGTGGCACACGTTGTTGGTATACCTGGGGCGCAAGTTGGACGCTGACGGAGGGTTGTGGAGGTTGGACGGGGGGTGGTGCCGCACTCGCTGGGGTTGCAGTTGCCCCCGAAGCCCGTTGCCGCGCCATCTTGTCCATCTGCAGCACGTAGGTAGTCATCTCCTGCTGAGCCGTGTTGCAGTCATCGGCAGACCACTCATTCATGACTTCCGCAAGGTAGGCAACGAACGCGGAAACATGAGGCTTGAGGCGTCCACCTCCTGTCTTCACGCTTTCCCGGAGTTCACTGACGTCCTTGCGGAAGGCGGTCACCGTCTGCTGTATCTATAAAGAGAGATGTCCAAAAAGTTGATTATTATCAGACAGCGTCAGGATAATTATGCAATGCACACTCATAAATAACATAAATCTCCATCTGCATTCCAGATTTCTGTAAGATATGTATTAGGAATATTACATAATAGGTACATGTTAATAAAATATGTTTAGTTTACATCATTAATGAAGTTAGTAGCGCATGTCAATATTTGCCTTACCGTGTCAGTGGGAGTGGCGCATTCGCAGTCCAGAGCAACTCTTCACATTATATAACTTGTCTTACCTTTCCACACCTTACATTAATTTGTTTGCATATGCACATTTCTATAATTTTTCTCACCTCTTCTATTTCAGCGGAGCTGGTTGAAGCCTTCTGCCGCTTGGTGCCTGTTGTTGTGCTGTGCTGGGAGGCCCCAGACGCAGAGTCCTCGGCCTCTGTCCTGGTCTCGAGTACAGGGTCGTCCAGCTCAGGCGCATCATCGTTGGCGTCGGATGAGGCATGCTGTGGGAACTGTTTGTTGGGGTGAAAACAAGAAGATTATTTTATAATGGTATGTTGTGATGCGGCCTGGTATATGAACTGTGTTATCGGAGGAAGGCAGATATAATATTTTTACTGTAATGTGGTGAGTCGGGATGTGTTATAGTGTAATGAATGGCATTTGGGGGTAGGAGTTTGGTGTTGCAATGATGTTAATAAATAATTATTAATTAAAATAAAAAATCTATGGAGATTGTTTCATTGAAACCACAAAGCATGCATAACATGACAGCAAAATGTAACATAAACACTGCCTTAAGGGAATAATTGGAAATGATTAAATAAGTATTGCTGAATTTGAATAACATATATAATAAACACTCACATTACCGGTGCTACGAGGCTTGTTCCGCACAATGTGACCCCTGAAAAAACTGCCCTGTTCAAGGATCCACTGATCACGGTCGCTGTACCGTATTTCAGCCCCAGCACCACTCTTCCTTGCCGTCAATTTGCCAAACCTGGAGCGGATGTTGTCGCACCAGGTCCTCAGCTGAGCACCTGTTTGCAAGACAAAATCACATATAATAGAAACGTATATATCACACAACAATGTCTATATATCACCCAATATTACAGGTATCTACCCAGGTAAACAGTGTCACTATTCATCACAACATATACAAATTTGTACTAACACAGATAAACAACGTAAATATTAATAATATAACATTTCACGTATCAATATGGGAAAACTTACCTTTTATTGGAGGGGTCAGAGTCTTGGCCTTCTTTTCAAACAGGCGCCACTTCCGGTCAGAGTCCTTGAATTCCCGGGCCTGCTTGTCATACATGAATGTATGTGCCCGCAACCACTCCATCACGGCGACCTCGTCTTCGGGGCGCAACACTACCCTCGTTATAGTTCTTTTAGATTTGACGCCGTAGATAATCGCATCTGGGGAGGCCTCGTCAGCCGTCTCGATGTCGATCTCCTGGATGTCATGGGTGTCCTGGGTGTCCTGGGTGTCCTGGGTGTCCTGGGTGTCCTGGCTGCTCCCTGGCGGTAGCATGCTGGTTTTGGCGGGAGCTGGTGGCGGTGCTTGCCGCTTGGCAGCGGGGGGGGTTTGGCGTGGAGGCTGGCTGTCTTGGATTACCTCCATGCTCTCTTCCTCACTCATCTGGGTCTCGTCTCCAAAGAAGTCTTCCAATCGGTTGTCGTCTTCTTGCCTCTGGATTTTCTGTGGACTCTGCGACTTCCTGGTCTTTGGTGTTCGACTGGGTCCAGGCATGGTGTAAAGGCGGTATAGGTGAGCGTAGAGGTCAGGGTAGAGGCGCGGCGAGGGTGAGGGTGGTAGGTGTGCGTCGTTGGTGGTCTCATTGAAGACTGTTGGGGAGTGCGCTGCCTGGGGCCTATATATAGGGGCCGTGTTGCCGTTCTGTTGGGAAAAATGTCTAGTATTTCTTGTCTGGTGGATGCGGCTGTTTTCGGTTCGACTTTTGTGTTGTCGGTTGGAGTTTTCTGTTGTCGGTTACTTGTCCGGTCAAGTTGGCTCGACTCTTCTGCCACATTGGGTTCCGGGTGTTGTCATACGTCTGCACTCCTGTCAATGTGGTTGGAGTCTGCTGTATGCGGCTGCATGCGGATGAATTCCGCTGTTGTCTGTTGTACTCGTATGACTCATATTTTTGCATAATTTTTAATTTTTTTATGCAAATTTATGCAAATTTATGCACACGACTTCAGCAGACTTCAGCAGACTTTTGCGGTTGTACTCGTGTCCGGCGGCTGTACTCTGGTGTATGCGGCAGTAGTCTTTATGCTACACATGAAACACAATTCGAGCCGATATACACAAGGACTACAGCCGCATACAGAAGACTTGGTACGACTAGCGCCGACTAGAGCAGACTACTCCCCGCATCCACCAGACAAATTTCAAGTCTGGCCCAAATTTCAAAACTGACAAACATTTTCGTCGCGGACCGCGACTTGACACGCATTGCCAGGACTTCACCAGACTACAGACGACTACAGCCGCATGGGTAGGAATAGGTGCCGACTTGGTGCCGCATGCAGCAGAGTCGCTACTCGGCTGCTTTCTGCTGCATTCGGCGCCCGAGTCCTGTATGTGTGAAAGGGGCATTACAGAGGTAGAAGGGGGTAACACACGGGACCTTTTATCGTCAATTATCCAAGGCCAACATTATTCTGGCAACATTCTTAGGATCTTCTGTTGTGGTGTATAGGGAACTATAGTCTTTGCATTAAAGGTAGGATAACAATTTTGACCTCTGACCTCTGTAACTCAAAAAGGGCTAAAGCTAATGGATTGTCAAATTCGACACCTATTCCCAGGTTGATTCTTCCCAAATGGAAGCACTCTTAGCTTAGATTACTGTAGTATTTGTTGAGCTATAGAGGTTGGTGGTCAAGACTTCTGATTATAGTGAACTGACTATAGACGGAAGGGAAATCATTATAGGCCACAACGTCCTATTAACAGAGTATATTCGTAGAGGGCCTTCCAGAACTGGAAAATATCGTCTGATATTAGCCAAAACATTGTGAAAGACCGTCCTCGAACAATGTGAAGATTAAATATTAAAACTAATATCAAACGAGTCTATATTTCTGCCTGGGGCTTGCATTCCTGGTAAGAAGGGTCACTGAATTATTAACACTATAATTCTTCTTTGCTGATACTAAACAATTTAATACAGCTTAGTAAGGACCTCTATCAAACAATGGGATATATTGTATCTCAGTTATCTATTTTACTACCACGTACCCATTCTAAACTTACCAAAATCATCTAATAATAACCAGGAGAAAATGATGAACGGCAGCATGGTATACTGAAATATTAATCTGGTGTTTTTATATGCTTGGCTTCGTGCATGTCTGTTCTTAAGGTTGGCACGAAATACAGTATATCACACACACTCGCATATTATATACTCATACCGGTACATTTATGCTCTTCTCATTGCCGCTCACACTAATACACACACACACATTTTGCTGCACACACACACAGAAAATACACACACACGCATTTACGCTCTCCGTTTTGTTGCAAACACACGCAAATACACACACAAGCATTTACGCTCTCCCTTTTGCTGCAAACACGCACACAAATACACAAACACGCATTTACGCTCTCCCTTTTGTTGCAAACACACGCAAATACACACACACGCATTTACGCTCTCCCTTTTGCTAAAAACTCACACAAAAATACACACACATGCATTTGCGCTCACCCTATTACTGCCAACACACACACAAATACACGCGCACGCACTTACGCTCTCCCTTTTGCTACTAACACACGCGCACGGACAGATACATGTCAAGGGGAGGTGTGGCGGAGTGGTCTTGCCACTGGACTGGTAATCCAATGGACCGGGGTTCGAATCCCAATATGTCAATGGGAAGATATTATTGGGATGGAATTTGTGCTGTACCTAGTATCAGTGCATTACCACGGCACACCGAAATGCCAAAAAAATACCCTCATTGTTCCCTGATTAAATAGCATTGTATGAATATTCTCATATAAAAAAAAATATACTACAGGGGGGCAATGCCTAGTGAGTTAATTGCTCAATAGTTGGCGTTCTGAGAGTGAGGGTCCGAGTGTGGGGGATGAGATTGTGAAACGCAGAGGCGAGGCGGCTTCAGAGATGCAGTTGCTTCGAGCCGTGAAGCTTCGCATGTCTCACTCCCTAGACTGGAGCAAGACCTCACGGGCCTCACCGTGTTCAGCGGTAGAGTGTAAAGGCTATCAGCCTATGCCCGAGAGGGAGTAATTGAAATATAGACAAACAGAAAAAAACAAACACAAAACTCACACACACACACACACTATCTAACTAACTATCCTTACTTAAACTAACCTAATTTACTTTTGGGTCATTTATACTGGGTAAGATAGTGTTATACTGTCAGGGGCATTACCGGGTGGGTGTTTTGTGACTATTAAAACCTTTTGTACCGGTGACATCTTTTAACATTATTCTAGCTATACAGGGCGTTCCAGTAATGCTTTTGTACCGGTGACATCTTTTAACATTATTCTAGCTATACAGGGCGTTCCAGTAATGCTTTTCATAAATTATATGGTGGACTCATCAGACAAAAATAAGAATAAATTACTCTATGAACATGAAGTTGAGTATTTATAATAACGGAGTTATTACACGATTTAAGTTAACGATAGATACAATGCCATTCAGTCCAAGGGGTAATGTTGCCATTTTAGTGGATTATATCCATTTGGCCTTCGCTATCGCTTGCTAGCCTCAAGATAGTGAGCAGTAGCGGTTTGTATCCAATCGGCGTTCTCTCTTCAGGCTAGCGAGCGGTAGCGAGCTGATTTTTTCGGTAGAAAAATCAAATCCGGCGAAGCCGGACATATTTTTCTACCGAAAAGTCAGATCGCTACTGCTCACTATCTTGAGGCTTGCAAGCGATAGCGAAGGCCAAATGGATATAATGGATATAACACCCTATGCGATGCAGAAACTATGGCTAGGCAAACGCCCTGTCAACAGGGACGAAAGTGCGGCGTACTTGATGCGATTTTCAACCATGTTGACATTCTTAAATATAGCTCCCTACCACGGCTCCAGATTCAGGAAGGATGTGGCAATATAATGCGATAATATAACGGGTTTTGGCCGAGGTGGCGGTTAACACGTTCTGCGAATGAGTGATCCATATTTAGTAGGTATCACAAACGATATATAATAAGAGTATATATATAAAAAAGATATATAAAGACTTGAGCGATCCATATTTAGTACGGTATCACAAACGATATATTATAAGAATATATACCGGTATATAAAAAAGACATATAAAGACTTGAGTGATCCATATTTAGTACGGTATCACAAACGATATATTATAACAGTATATATATAATAAAAGACATATAAAGACTTGAGTGATCCATATTTAGTACGGTATCACAAATGATATATTATAAGAGTAAATATATAAAAAAGACATATAAAGACTTGAGTGATCCATATTTAATACGGTATCACAAACGATATATTATAAGAGTAAATATAAAAAAAAAAGACATATAAAGACTTGAGTGATCCATATTTAGTACTTATCACAAAGATATATTATAAGAGTATATATATAAAAAAGACATATAAAGACTTGAGTGATCCATATATAGCACGGTATCACAAACGATATATTATAAGAGTAAATAATTATATAAAAAAAGACAATTATACAGACTTGAGTGATCCATATTTAGTACGGTATCACAAACGATATATTATAAGAGTATATAATATAAAAAAGACATATAAAGACTTGAGTGATCCATATTTAGTACGGTATCACAAACGATATATTATAAGCGTAATATAAAAGCGTAATATAAAAAAGACATATATAAAAAAGACATAAAGACTTGAGTGATCCATATTTAGTACGGTATCACAAACGATATATTATAGGAGTAAATATATAAAAAAAGACATAAAGACTTGAGTGATCCATCTTTAGTACGGTATCACAAGCGATATATTATAAGAGTAAATATATAAAAAAGACATATAAAGACTTGAGTGATCCATATTTAGTACGGTATCACAAACGATATATTATAAGAGTATATATATAAAAAAAGACATATAAAGACTTGAGTGATCCATATTTAGTACGGTATCACAAACGATATATTATAAGAGTATATATATAAAAAAGACATATAAAGACTTGAGTGATCTATATTTAGTACGGTATCACACACGATATATTATAAGAGTAAATATATAAAAAAAAAGACATATAAAGACTTGAGTGATCCATATTTAGAACGGTATCACAAACGATATATTATAAGAGTATATATATAAAAAAGATATATAAAGACTTGAGTGATCCATATTTAGTACGGTATCACAAACGATATATTATAAGAGTAATTAATTTATATATAAAAAAGACATATAAAGACTTGAGTGATCCATATTTAGTACGGTATCACAAACGATATATTATAAGAGTAAATATATAAAAAAAAGACATATAAAGACTTGAGTGATCCATATTTAGTACGGTATCACAAACGATATATTATAAGAGTAAATATAATTATAAAAAAAGACATAAAGACTTGAGTGATCCATATTTAGTACGGTATCACAAACGATATATTATAAGAGTAAATATAAAAAAAGACATATAAAGACTTGAGTGATCCATATTTAGTACGGTATCACAAACGATATATTATAAGAGTAAATATATAAAAAAGACATATAAAGACTTGAGTGATCCATATTTAGTACGGTATCACAAACGATATATTATAAGAGTATATATATAAAAAAGACATATAAAAGACTTGAGTGATCCATATTTAGTACGGTATCACAAACGATATATTATAAGAGTAAATATTTAAAAAAAGACATATAAAGACTTGAGTGATCCATATTTAGTACGGTATCACAAACAATATATTATAAGAGTAAATATATAAAAAGACATATAAAGACTTGAGTGATCCATATTTAGTACAGTATCACAAACGATATATTACAAGAGTATATAATTATATAAAAAAGACATATAAAGACTTGAGTGATCCAAATTTAGTACGGTATCACAAACGATATAGTATAGGAGTAAATATATAAAAAAGACATATAAAGACTTGAGTGATCCATATTTAGTACAGTATCACAAACGATATAAGAGTAAATATATAAAAACAGACATATAAAGACTTGAGTGATCCATATATAGTACGGTATCGCAAAGATATATTATAAGAGTATATATATATAAAAAAGACATATATAGACTTGAGTGATCCATATATAGCACGGTATCACAAACGATATATTATAAGAGTATATAATTATATAAAAAGACATATAAAGACTTGAGTGATCCATATTTAGTACGGTATCACAAACGATATATTATAAGAGTAAATGTATAAAAAAGACATATAAAGACTTGAGTGATCTATATTTAGTACGGTATCACAAACGATATATTATAAGAGTATATATATATAAAAAGACATATAAAGACTTGAGTGATCCATATTTAGTACGGTATCACACACGATATATTATAAGAGTAAATATATAAAAAAAGACATATATAGACTTGAGTGATCCATATTTAGTACGGTATCACAAACGATATATTATAAGAGTATATATATAAAAAAGACATATAAAGACTTGAGTGATCCATATTTAGTACGGTATCACAAACGATATATTATAAGACTATATATATAAAAAAGACATATACAGACTTGAGTGATCCATATTTAGTACAGTATCACAAACGATATATTATAAGAGTATATATATAAAAAAGACATAAAGACTTGAGTGATCCATATTTAGTACGGTATCACAAACGATATATTATAAGAGTATATAATTATATAAAAAAGACATATAAAGACTTGAGTGATCCATATTTAGTACGGTATCACAAACGATATATTATAAGAGTATATATATAAAAAAGACATAAAGACTTGAGTGATCCATATTTAGTACGGTATCACAAACGATATATTATAAGAGTATATAATTATATAAAAAAGACATATAAAGACTTGAGTGATCCATATTCAGTACGGTATCACAAACGATATATTATAAGAGTATATACCGGTATATAAAAAAGACATATAAAGACTTGAGTGATCCATATTTAGTACGGTATCACAAACGATATATTATAACAGTATATATATATATAAAGACATATAAAGACTTGAGTGATCCATATTTAGTACGGTATCACAAACGATATATTATAAGAGTAAATATATAAAAAAGACATATATAGACTTGAGTGATTATACGGTATCACAAACGATATATTATAAGAGTAAATATATAAAAAAAGACATAAAGACTTGAGTGATCCATATTTAGTACGGTATCACAAACGATATATTATAAGAGTATATATATAAAAAAGACATATAAAGACTTGAGTGATCCATATTTAGTACGGTATCACAAACGATATATTATAAGAGTATATAATTATATAAAAAAGACATATAAAGACTTGAGTGATCCATATTTAGTACGGTATCACAAACGATATATTATAAGAGTATATAATTATATAAAAAAGACATATAAAGACTTGAGTGATCCATATTTAGTACGGTATCACAAACGATATATTATAAGAGTATATATATAAAAAAGACATATAAAGACTTGAGTGATCCATATTTAGTACGGTATCACACACGATATATTATAAGAGTAAATATATAAAAAAAGACATATATAGACTTGAGTGATCCATATTTAGTACGGTATCACAAACGATATATTATAAGAGTATATAATTATATAAAAGAGACATACAAAGACTTGAGTGATCCATATTTAGTACGGTATCACAAACGATATATTATAAGAGTATATACCGGTATATAAAAAAGACATATAAAGACTTGAGTGATCCATATTTAGTACGGTATCACAAACGATGTATTATAACAGTATATATATATATATATATAAAGACATATAAAGACTTGAGTGATCCATATTAGTACGGTATCACAAACGATATATTATAAGAGTATATATATAAAAAAAACATATAAAGACTTGAGTGATCTATATTTAGTACGGTATAACAAACGATATATTATAAGAGTAAATATATAAAAAAGACATATAAAGACTTGAGTGATCCATATTTAGTACGGTATCACAAACGATATATTATAAGAGTAAATAATATATATACAAAAAAGTTAAATGCCTGGCGATATACTGTATAACATGATCAACATTTTCTATAACATGCAGCGACTTTAATACACCGCGGACTTTAGTATATTTCATAACCGGCGATATATATATACCAAAACTGGCAATTTATAATACACAACTCCCGTTTTCTATAACACACGGCGACTTTAATACACCGGGGACTCCAGTATATTGAAGTTAGATGAATATAAAATGTGTATGTAGTTTCTCAGTTTGCATCAGACTGGCAAGGTGAAATAAATGTCGTTAATGTCATGTTATGTTTAATTATACTCATTATATGCTAAGAATACTCTAACCCGTACAGTACCGGTGAAACCCCCTACTACTACGCCCCTTCACGAGGTTGGGGGGGCTTTGGGGGCCGGCGACTGGGGCTTGATGGGGGAGGGTCTGGGAGTTTTCCCTTTCCCTCTTCCTCGAGCTTTTGTCATTGGCTTGACTAATTTTGCGTAGTTTTTCATTCCTCTTTCTGTTCTTCCCCTTCTGTTCTTATTCTGGCCCATTCGGTTGTCCTCGGGCAGCCTAT